>JAODAL010009588.1:0-109870 GCA_025379985.1 Phyllomedusa bahiana | reverse complement strand
TTTACAGATTTTAGGGGCTAAAAAGTTATCCCCGCTTCGGGACGTCAAAAATACTTTTTTTTTTTTAGGGAAATTTTGGAGCAAAAATCTGTTTTTTTTTTTTTTTTTTTTTTTGGCCCAAAAAATATTTTCTTTTTACAGATTTTGGCGAAAAATTTAACGTTATCTTGCTTCTGCCCAAAAAAAATTTAGGGTTTTTTACGGAAATTTTGCCGCAAAAATTTCCTTTTTTGGCACTAAAAAAAAAATTTTTTTTTAAGTTTTTAGTGCTAATGTTATCTCGCTTCTGACGCCAAAAAAAAGTTTTTTTATGGATTTTGGCGCAAGGAATCCTTTTTTTACTTTTTTTTGGGCCACAAAAAATTTTTTTTTTTTAAACAGATTTTGGCGCTAAACTTTACCCTTCGTTCTGCCCGGCAAAAATACGTTTTTTAGGGGGATTTTGGGGGCAAAAAATCCTTTTTTTTTTTACTTTTTTTGGCACAAAAAAAATTTTTTTACCGATTTTGCTGAAAAAAAGAAATTTTCGGTTTGGGGACCCCAAAAATACGGTTTTTTTTTTTAAAGGGGGTTTTGGGCGCAAAAATTAAGTTTTTTTACTTTTTGGCACTAAAAAAAAATTTTGTTAAATAAATTTTGGGTTTAAATTAATTTTTCCCTCGCCTTCTGAGCCAAAAATACGCTTTTTTAGGGGATTTTGGCCAAGTATGGGTTTTTTTTACGTTTTTTGGCACTAAAAAATTTTTGGTTAAAAATTTTTTAAAAACCCGCTTTTGTATAAAAAGGGGGGGGGGATTGTTTTTAAAAATTTAAAATTTTAAATTAATGAAAAATTAAAATTTAATAGCCAAAAATACTAAAACTCTCCATAGGTAAGAAAAAATAAAGGTCTAACAAAAATTATTTTAATGGGGGTTTATAAAGACCTAATTAGGGAAAGGGTGCAAAATAAAGCCCCTAGAAAGCCCTATTGGGGGGCTAGCCCTGGGCCTATCCCAATAAAGGAAAATCGCCCCAAAAAGGGCTTCCTTTGTCGGGGAACCTAATTTTACAAGGCCCCCAAAAACCCCCCTATAGTTTTAGTCCCTACAGTTTCGACCGGCCCAATAATTTTAAGCCGGTTTTCCTCTGGGGACACAAAAATTTAGGGAAACATTGTTTCAAAAAACAAGACTTAGGGAAAAAGTTGAAAAAAGGAATAGGCAAAAAAAGTTAAAAAATCAAAAAATAAAACAGCAGATTTTCAGTCTTTCCCAAAATTCCATTATCAAGAAAAAAACCCCCCATTTTGAAAACAATAGGAGAGTACCCAAAAAAACCCAAGCATACAAACCTTAATATTAGGGGATTCTTACCCTGCTCCTTTTAAGGACCTAGAAAAAGTACCTTCCCTCCCTTGGTGATCAGTGAATGGAAAGGGTTTCCCAGGGAGGGGAACGTGAGGGGGTCCTTTTCGCATAGAAAGAAAAACAAAAAAAAAACTAAATTTATCACTGAAACCACACGCAGGCTTGGCCCAAAAAGGTGTTAATCACCCCCCTAAAAAGAAATTTTCCCGTAGTTTCCCCGAGCCCAATGCAGGACTCACAGCATCGCTGTACCCAGAGGGGAAGAGAGACCCCCGGGCCCGATTAAATCGGGTTTTTTAAAGGCGGGGCCCCGGGTTTCCGGCCCCCACCCAAACGTCATTAGGGGGGGGCCTGGGGGCTAAAAGGGGGAAAAAACAGAGAAACGCCTTTTAAAAAAACCGCGCATGCGCGGAAACATAATCCCCCGCGCTTTTAGGGTAGGAAGGCTGCCCCTTTTAAAAAAAACGCGGGGAAAAACCCCTTAAAACCCCCACCGAATTAAATGCAAAGGCTTTTTAAATGGAACAAGGGTATACATTTTAACCTAGTTTTTCCCCAAAATTCAAAAGGCTTGACTAATATATGAAAAATTTTGATAGATAATGATTCACAACAAATGTAGGTCGGTGCAAGATTTTTAACAAGGGCTCCCGTTTAATGTACGAGCAAAGTCAAAAATTTCTCTTTAAGCCCAAAGGGGCATTTTATTTTTTTCCAAAGAAAAAGTCCAAAAACACCCTTTTGGGGAGGACTTTGTTTCTTTCTCCACGTTTTTCCCCTTTTTGTATGCCCAAAAACAATCCCCACCCACTTAAAAAACAAGGGGGAAATCTCCTCCATGCTGGGGGAGGGGAATGTCGTGAGACAGATGTTTTCACGTTTTTGTGTCAACTCACCCAGGGGTTCCCCAAATCTTCAAACCAGTTCTTTGTCTTTTTAAAACCGACATAGGGGCATGCCAAATCAATATAAAAAAAATAAAGGAAATACCACGTAGTAAAAACACAATTGATAAAATTTTCTTATCTGGTTTTTTCAAAATTTCCCGTAAGCCCTGGAATTAAAACCCTTTTTCCCCCAAATGTTTTAAAAACAAAAAGAAACAATTTTGCCCCCCATTGACGCATCCTTTTTGGTCCCAAACCCCAGCTTTCCCTTTTGGGAGGGTTGATCTAAAGGGGGCTTTCTACTAAAAAAATCTTGAAAGTTGCGCCCTTTCGTCTTATAAAATTGAAGGATGTTTTAAAATTAGGCATCGAAAAAAATCGGGAAAACCAATTTTTAAAAACTTGAAAAATGGCGTTGGGATACCCCCTTCCCGGGGAATTTGGGGCCGGCTTTTGTCATATGAAAACCCCACAATTGAACTTTTTCTTCAAACCACCCGATTTTTTTTACCTTTGGGTTAAAAGGGAATTTTGATCTTTTCTTGTGACAATGCGTGTCTATGGGGCCTTTTTAAAACAAAGCGGGGTTTTAAACCCTTTTTTTCCAAAAAAAACGCTGGCCACCGCCCCCCTTTGATAAATTCATCAGGGGGAAAACAGTTTCCCCCAAAGCGGAATGGGCCCTGGATTTTTTGAAAGTTGATAAAGCGTCTCAACAAAAATTTTTCAATTTTAAAATTCACTTTTGAGATCGTCCCAAACTTTGTCCTTTTTGGACATTGGGCATAAAAAAAAATCGAATGGGTGAAATTTTCACCACGATTTACCGTAAGCCCCACAGCCACCAACTCCTTATTTACAGTGGACAGCTGCCAGCCTCTGTCCACTGAACGGGGGATACCACTGTGCCAGTATCTCCGCATTGAGGAGTAAACTGTTACATCCCCACTTATGAATTTATCAAGTAAAAAAGAGGGCTTGGCACTCCGGCCAAGCGTTTCTTGAATAAAGGGTACCCGCTGACTTTGTATTAAGAAAGGCCTATCACACAACCCTTGTCACAAGATAGATCACATCTTCTAATCCCAAAGGTAAAAACATAGGATAGGTTTGAACGCAAAATTTCTAATTGGTGGGACATATGACATGGCGGCAATTCAAGTCATGGGATATACCACAGACGCCAATGCAGCGTAATAAAAATGTCCTGAACTATGCTAAAAATAGATGCTATTGAAACTATCCATCAAAAACATACCGTACGAAGGACGCAGACTTAGCAAGATTTTCTAGTAGAAAGCCACTAAAGATCTCCCACAAAAGAATCTGCCATCTGGAACCAAATGGCAGCTAACAACCTGTTGGCAATTTGTACTTTTTGAAAATATATAGAAAAGCATTGAATTCCAGGACTCTACTGAGAATTAGAAAAATTCCAGATAAGACATTCACAATTGTCCATCAACATATGTGGAAACCTTATCATATGTGATTGTGGCTGCTCTATGTCGGGGTAAAAATACGCAAGAGAACTGCGTAGAAGAGTTGGGGAACAGTCTGGGTGACGTTCGACACAGACGTGAAACATCTGACTCACGACATTTCCACATCTCACTTGAGTAATCCCTCTTGTCTTAAGTGGATGGTATTGAATTGAGTCATACAAACATAATAGACGTGGAGACATGAAACAAAGTCCTCCTCCAAAAGGAGTGTTTTTGGACTATTACTTTGAAAAAACTAAAGTGCCTTTTCTATGAGTATTTATTTTTATGGGGGGGGGGGTTTTCTGGGTCTTAATGAGATTCCTTGACTTTAGCTCTACATCTAAACGGTATGCATTGTTAGCATCTTGGCACCGACCTCATTTGTAGTGAATACATTATCGTATCAACTTACTTCATATATTATGTCTAACCGTTTGAATTTGGGTATAAAACTAGGTTAAATGTATACCTTGTATGGCCATTTAAATGCCGATTTGCAATTTTAATCGTAGGTGTAAGGATTACTCTCTTGGTGGGGTCCTGCGTTTTTAAACATGAGCACCCTTCCTACAATCATAGCGCGGGTATCTATTTACCGTCGCATGGCGCGGTAACTAAGGACGCTGCTCTGTTTTACTCTTTCAAGCCCGAGTGGCCCGCCCAAACGACAGGGTTGGCGCTAACAGCGGCGCTTAAAAACCAACTTTACGGGTCCCGTGCGAACCTCGCTCTCTCTGCGTTACAGCCGATGCTGGGGAGTCCCTCATTCGGGCTCGAGAGACGTGACGGTGAATTGCTTCAGGTGGTGAGTAACACCACGTTTAGTGCCACGCTCTTCGTGAGTTCTCAATAATATAACTTTAGTTTTCCTTGATTTACTTGTCTATGTCAGAACGGACCACCTCACGTTCCCTCACTATACCCTATACCATTCACTGACACCATCAGTGGAGTGAAAGGTACTTTCTTCTAGGTCTATGGTAGCAGCTAAGAATCACTAACCTATTAAGTTTCTGTACTGCTTGGTTTCTTGATACGTCTCCTATAGTCATCACCTGGGGGATTATTCATGATAAGTGATTATTGTAAAAAGACAGAAATATCTGCTGTTTGATATTGATTGTAACTAATTGCCTATCGCATTATCAACTTTTTTGCCCCTAAATCTTGTATTTAGAACAATGTTTCCCTAAATTTTGTGTCTCCCTGAGAGACCGGTACGCTTAATATTATAGGGACCGTTTCGAAGACATGTGGGGACTATACTAGTAGGGTTTTCTAGGACCTAGTAGATTAGAGTTCCTGACAGGAAACGCCCTTATTTGGGCGATTTTTCCTGACTTGGGATAGTGCTAGGGACTAGCACTAAGCAATAGGGGCATTCTAGGTCTTCTATGGTGCACTTCCTAGCTTAGGAGCTTATAGCACATTATATACCCTTTTTGATTAGACCTTATCTTTCTGTACCTATGGAAGAGTTTTAGTATTTTGTGCCTAATATTTTAATTAGCATTATATAAAAATTTAAATTTTTAAGACAATCCCCTCACTTTCATACCATTTCATTAATCTGTCGGGGTTCGACATATGCGCATTTTCTTGTCGCAGACTGGACATTTAAGTGAGTTGTATAGACATTTCATTGGCGGCATGGCAATATTCCTCTCTAAACATTGGCCAAGCTTTGACGCAATGGTCATTAGAATCTAAGGACGTATTTCTCGTATAAAACCAATTAGCACAACAACAACCCCCTCCAACACTACAGATTAGCTTTTCGAGAGCTCACCAGGACATATAAAATCAGAATGTCATCCTGGTGGGAGGTTGACAGTCTCGAACAATAACCTCAAGAAAGCAACAATAGTTCCCCGTGGGTTACGTATCACCCTAATCCCCTCACATAGAAAAAAATCAGTAATCTTTTCAGACTCAATTGGGAAAAAGAACATAATTACCACTTGCACATTACGGTTTGATTGAAGGTGCTCCTAGAAGCAGGATGAAGAGCAATGGCCACTATTAAACATCAAGCTTACTGAGCAAATTGAAGTTAATAGCAACAATTACTCAGTGATCCAGAGTTTGGAGAATATAGAAAAGAACCTTCAATTAATTATTGAAGCGGTTTCAGTATACCATCTAAAAGATCGGAAACACAGAAATTCTCTACGAGATCTTACAGATGTCGCGGAGAAATAAAGCTTACTTGTGCCTCAATAACAAGCACATTTTCAGAAGGAAATACATACCGGATCCAACGATCTACAGAAACTTAGGTCTCTGACTCCGATAAGAGAAAAAACCCACGGGCTCCCCCCGGGGGAGGCCACACCACGTGGCTAGAGGTTATAAAGCCAGAGGGGTCCCAGAGATGTCGGGTGTAGGTCCCCGTTTTTTAGATCCAAATTATACCCTTACCAATACAGAACATAGAACAGATAGAATTTCCACTAATCACAGATCAATTAATTCTCTTCTAGTAGGGTCTCACGTCTGAGGAAATGGCAGATACTAAGACGAGGTTTTCCTTTGTGTCCAACTAGCAGTTTTTGATTATTTTACTTGGACAAAAGACATAAACCTATATGCAAGAATAATTGCTTTGGAAAAAGTTTTTTTGCCAAAAAAATAAACGAGATATGCCAAGATTTGGGCATACCAATAGGATACGTGCTCTCGGATGTCAGACCTTCCTATTTGGACTGATCTGAGGTACCCGTGCAAAACAAAAAAGGAAAAAAAAAAAAAATATAAAAAAAAAAAAAACAAAAATAAAAAAAACGATTTGGGAATGGGCCCCTTTACACAACCAAATTGGCCTAGTACCAAAAATTCTCCTTTAGGAGACATTTCTTGTGTGGACGTATTAATGAACTTATGTACTGCAAGATTTGAACAAGTCGCAGACTAATACTGGAGATAAACTCTCCACTAAAGAATAATCAGGCCCTGTACCAGTCTATCAAAAAGCTAGAGAAAATCTGTATAAAGGCCGTCAACCAAAGGGGAGGAAACATTTTGTTATGGATAACTTTCCAATATAAAACGATGTGTCACACGTTATTGCGGATAGAAATTGCTAATGAAAGATTGTCGGCAGAGTTACCCAACGGTACAATACCAAACAGAATTGAAAGCACTTCTAACTAAAGCAAAAAATGACGGCATTGATGACCAACATTAGTTGATTTTTTGTTTCCGACGACACCCTCGAGTGGCAAGCATTTTACGCCTTACCAAGATCATAACGTTTGGTTCCCCACTCAAGGGTCGTCCAATTGTCTCAGGCAGTGGGCCCTCTGCCAAAACTGTGGTATTTACGTGATTCTGATGCTCCGCGCCATTTCGTGGAAGCACTGTGCCGTCATTCGTAAAGGATACACTGATATGCAGGCGTTTGGAGGCATCATGTGTTGGCCAACAGTTTATCCTTGGCCAGCATTGATGTCGACATCAATATACACGCCAACCCCTCATGATCGAGTGTAGAAGTCAGTGGAAAATATCTTAATCGTCACGATGAATCAGATTATAGGGGCAAACCTTTATGTGGCTAACCACTTGTGAATTCATTTTGAGAAGAAAATTACTTTCTCTATTGATGGGGAGAGTCTACCACGCAGCTGAGGGGGACTGCCATGGGCAGTTTTCGCTGTGCCCCTGCTTATGCAACATCTGTATCTCGGCAGGTGGGAGACCTCCCTAATCTTTGGCGATGAACCCCCAGTAATTTTCGTGAATCACATTGGCAGCATGGGTCCTCTATATAGACGACGTGTTGGTGGTTTGGAATGGTTCATGTCGATGAATTTGAACAGATGTATGAGCAGTCCAACAATAATTCTTTCAATTTAAAATTCACTTTTAGAGATCGAACCGCAAACTTTGTACCTTTTTGTACATTCCGCATAATAAAAAATCGAATGGGTAGAAATCACTACCACGATTTATCCGTGAAGCCCACACCAACAACTCCTTATTTATAACAGTTGGACAGCTGCCATCCTCTGCACTGATACGGGGGATACCACGGGGCCAGTATCTCCGCTTGAGGAGAAACTGTTCTTCCACTGATGAATTTAATCAAGGATGCGGTGGCACTCCTCCACGTTAATCTTGAATAAAGGTAGCCACTGACCTTTTATTCAAGAAAGGGCCTATAGACACTAAAAAAGAAAAATTTTTTTAATATGGTTAATAAAAAACATTGTCAAACAAGATAGATCACATCTTCTAATCCCAAAGGTAAAAACATCGGATAGGTTTGAACCAAAAGTTCGAATTGTGGGTAGCATATGACAATTTCGGCAATTCAAGTCAGGATATCCTCAGACGCCAATTGGCACATAAAAAATATTAAAAATGGATCCTGATCTTATGCGATGCTATTGAAAACTAGTCCTTCAATATATACTCGACGAGGACGTCAACTTTTCCAAGATTTATCTATAGGCAAAGCCACTAAAGATCACACCTCAAAAAATTGCTGGCTTCGGAGATCCAAATGGCTGTCTTCACCTGGGCAATTGTACTTTTTGTAAATACATCGGAAAAGGCATTGAATTCCAGGACTCTACTGAATTAAAAATTCCAGATAAGACATTTCATCAATTGTTTCTTTCTACCTGCCACCGTGGTATACCTTATCATATGTGAGTTTTGTAGGCATGCTCTATGTCGGTAAAACTGACAAGAGAACTGCTGTAGAAGAGTTGGAACATACTGGGTGTGACGTTGCGACACAGACGTGGAACATCCTGTCTCACGACATCGTCCACTCTCAGCATGGAGTAGATCCCTCTTAGTCTAAGTGGATGGGATTGATTGTGTCATAGCAAACGAATAGACGTGGAGACAGAAACAAAGTCGCTCCTCCAAAAGGAGAGTTTTTGGACTTTTACTTTGAAAACTAATAGTGGCCTTGGGACTTAATGAGATTCTTAGACTTTAGCTCGTACATCTAAACGGAGCATTGATATACATCTTGCAGTCCGATCCTACATTGTGTAGTGAATCATTCCTATCAACATTCTTCATCATATATAAGTCTAACCTTTGAATATGGTGTAAAAACTGGTTAACAATGTATACCTTGTAGGCCATTTAAATGCCGTTTGCAATTTAATTCTAGGTGTAAGGATTTCTCCTGCGTTTTTAAAACAAAACAAGCAGCCTTCCTACATCAACGCGGAGTAAATCTATGTACCGCGGCCATGCGCGATACTACAGGACGCGCTCAGTTTAACTCTTTGAGCCCGAGGCCCGCCCAAATAGACGAATGGTTGGCGCGAACGATGCGTCGCTTAAAAACTCAGACCCCTTTACAGGGGGTCGCCGGGCGTCTCACTCCTCTCTCGAACAGGGCCCTGGCTGTGAGTCATGGGCATCGGACTCGAGAGACTTGACGTGGAATTGATTTCAGGTGGTGAGTTAACAGCACATTTAGTTCCACGGCTCTTCGTGTGTTCTCAGTTTTGGAAATAAAACTTTAGTTTTCCTTGATTTACTTTCTATGGGACAGAACGGACCACCTCACTTCCCTCACGTACCCTATACCAATCACTATCACCATCAGGTGATGTAATGTACTTTCTTCTAGGTCTATGGTAGCAGCTAA
This sequence comes from Phyllomedusa bahiana, assembly GCA_025379985.1. Taxonomy (NCBI): domain Eukaryota; kingdom Metazoa; phylum Chordata; class Amphibia; order Anura; family Hylidae; genus Phyllomedusa; species Phyllomedusa bahiana. The sequence continues at coordinate 100,527 of JAODAL010009588.1, read as the reverse complement.
GAAACACTACTATTAAGGTTCTGTAAGGGGGGTATTGGGGGTACTGCTTGTTTCATGGATACTCTCACTATTGTACACCTGGGGGAGTATTCTTGGATCAAATGATATTGTAAATGACTGAAATATATGCTGTTATATATGATTGTAACTAATTGCCTATCGCATAATTTCCCAACATTTATGCCCTAAGTCTTGTATTTTGAACACTGTTTCGCCTAAAATGTTTGTTGTCCCCTGAGGAGACCGGCTTAATATTAAAGGGACTCGGTATCGAACATGGTAGTGGACAATACAATAAGGGTTTTCTAGGGACCTTGTAGATTAGGTTCCTGACCAGGAACGCCCTTAATGGGGCGATTTTCCTGACTTTGGATAGGCTGAGGGACTAGCAGGCCAATAGGGCTTATCTAGGGTCTTCTATGGTGGGCACTTCCGCTACTAGGTCTAATAGGGTCACATTATACACCATTTTGATTATGCCTTTATCTTTCTGTATCCTAGGAGAGTTTTAGTAATTGTGGCATATTATTTTAATAGCATTAATAAAAGTTAATTTTTAAGTGACAATCCCCTCCTATCATAACATTTCTTAATTCTGTCTGGGGCTCGAATAGATGTCAGTTTCCATTGTCCAGTACTGGACATTTAGTGAGTTGTCTAGATTTTAGCCGTCTAATAAAGTTATCACGCTTCTGACGCCTAAAAATAAGTTTTTTTTACGATTTTGGCGTTGTCAAGTATCCGTTTTTTTACGTTATTTGGCACTAAAATAATTTTTTGTTAGCAGATTTTGCCACTAAAAACGCTATCACGGCACGGACGCCGAAAATCACGTTTTTTTACGGATTTTGTCGCAAGAATCCGTTATTTTTACGTATTTGTGTGCACTAAGATCAATTCTAATAAAAAAGTTGCGCTAATAAACAGAATCTCGCTTCTGACACTCAAAACTAATTATTTTTACGGAATTTGGCGCAATAATTGCGTTTTTTTGGGGATTTTTGGCCTAAAAACGCTTTCTTTAGCAGATTTTGATGTCTAATAAAGTTATCTTGCTGATGCAAAGATAATGGGGTTTTTGGGATTTTGGTGCAAGAATCTGGTGCAAAGTTTTAATAAACAGGTAGCACGCAGCAGTCAGCACACAAAGAGACCATGTGGTGGCTGACAATGGCTACAGTGATCTAACGGAAGTGACTACTTTAACATGTTAACTCCACTGTATAGGGTGTATGTTTACGCATCCAATGACTTAATTTATGCATACATTAAAAAGCAGAGCAAAGACGCTTCAAAAAACGCTCCAAAAAACGCTCTAAAAAATGGACCTTTTTTCAGCTGCTTTTGACAGGCAGTGGACAGAAAAGTCAGTTTTATGAACGTTTTTAGTAATTCGTTTTCAGGTCGTTTTTTGCCCACTGCAGTGTAGACATAGCCTTAATATGTTTTAAAATAAATAACAATAATAATCTCTTGGATTCCACTTCCCTTTTTTACATTCGCCAAACATAAAGAGCCTTAGGTATAAAAACTGTAAGGGTATGTTCACACGGTGTAATTGTGGCATGCAGTATTTGCACTTTAATACGGCCGAAATGCACGCCGCAATTACATTAATTCATAGCTCTCACAAAGAACTATGAATTACACCTCGTCTCCCCCAGCGTACATTACGATCGTAGTGTACGCCGGTGGAGAGAAGTGACGTCGCTTCTTCATGGCGCTTGCGCGCCACTGACAATAGAGGTGAATGGGGTTCAGTGGCATAGGGGGCGCAGAGGTAGCGGTCGCTACCGGGCTTTGGTGCCTTAGGGGGCCCAAAATCCCTTCTACTGCATGGGGCGGTACCAATACTATGAATGGCACAAGGTTGACGGGGGCCATTTTTTGGATTTTGCACTAGGGCACCCAAGCTTTAAATTATGCCTACGATGGGGCAGCCCCCCCCTGCTCGTGCTTTAGCGGTATGCGCTGGACAGCACCAACTTCTAAAACACACGGCGTATTGGGGCGCGCACAATACTCACCCCAATACGCCGTGTGAACATACCCTAAGCGTAAGCAGTAAGACTGTCCTTGTTCCCCATAGCAACCAACCAGAGCTCAGCTTTTATTTTTTCCAGAGCACTATATGAAATGAAAGCTGACGTCACAATCTGCAAATCCCCTCGCCTCCCCTCTGAGAGGGAAACTTTCCTTTTGCACCTGTTGGTTGGAATCTGGCCTTTGCTCTGACTGCTGTTGCTTTCCAATGAGGCGGCAGTTAACTCCTGCCTCTGAGCTCTCTCCCAGCTGTAGCTTATGCCTCCTCAGCCTGAGCTATAAAGCACTGCCGCTTGCTCCAGCCTGGGCCTGAGTTTCTGATGTGAAAGCTAGGGTCCATTATATTGATGTCTCATGCCCTCTGGGTTCCTGATACCATGTTCTGGTGACCCTGCTGCCTTTCGGCTGTTTCAGGTCTGCTGTACCTCCATTGATCCGGTGTCCAGCTGCTGTGCCTCCGTTGATCTGATGTCCAGCTGCTGTGCCTCCTTTGATTTGGTGTCTGGCTGCTGTGCCTCCTTTGATTTGGTGTCTGGCTGCTGTGCCTCCATTGATTCGGTGTCCAGCTGCTGTGCCTCCATTAACCCGGTGTCCGGCTGCTGTGCCTCCTTGAATCCGGTGTCCGGCTGCTGTGCCTCCATTAACCCGGTGTCCGGCTGCTGTGCCTCTTTGAATCCGTTCCGCTGCATGTGCCTCCATTAACCCGGTGTCCGGCTGCTGTGCCTCCTTTGATCCGGTGTCCGGCTGCTGTGCCTCCTTTGATCCGGTGTCCGGCTGCTGTGCCTCCGTTGAACCAGGATTTGCTGTGCCACACTGTTCCATGTCCATTCTTCTGTTGGGCCCTCGTTTTATCCGTGTTTCCATCTGGATGCTGTGCCTCGGCTGTTTTGGTGTCCGTCCGGTGGCTGTGTTTTGGCTGTTTCGGTGTCCGACCGGCTGCTGTGCCTCGGCTGTTTCGGTGTCCGTCTGGCTGCTGTGCCTCGGCTGTTTCGGTGTCCGTCTGGCTGCTGTGCCTCGGCTGTTTCGGTGTCCGTCCGGCTGCTGTGTCTTGGCTGTTTCGGTGTCCATCTGGCTGCTGTGCCTCGGCTGTTTCGGTGTCCGTCTGGCTGCTGTGCCTCTGTTGATCCGGTATCCATCTGGCTGCTGTGCCTCTGTTGATCCGGTGTCCATCTGGCTGCTGTGCCTCTGTTGATCCGGTGTCCATCTGGCTGCTGTGCCTCTGTTGATCCGGTGTCCGTCTGGCTGCTGTGCCTCTGTTGATCCGGTGTCCATCTGGCTTCTGTGCCTCTGTTGATCCGGTGTCCATCTGGCTGCTCTACCTCTGTTGATCCGGTGTCCATCTGGCTGCTGTGCCTCTGTTGATCCGGTGTCCATCTGGCTTCTGTGCCTCTGAGGTTCCGGTTTTCATGTGGCTTCTTTGGCTCTGTTGATCCAGTGTCCATCTGGATGATGTGTCTTGGCTGTTTCGGTGTCCGTCCGGCTGCTGTGCCTTGGCTGTTTCGGTGTCCTTCTGGCTGCTGTGCCTTGGCTGTTTCGGTGTCTGTCCGGCTGCTGTGCCTCTGTTGTTTTAATGTCCAGCCTGCTGGTACAAGCTTGTTTAATAAAAACAGTAATAAAAAAAAGTTCAAATCACCCTCTTTTTTTTGCCGTTTTACAAATAAAAAAATAATAAAGAGAAAAGTTACATATAATTGGTGTCGCCACCTCCGTAAAAATACAATCCATTAAAACATAACATCATTTATCCTTTTTGCTGAAAACCATAGCAGAAAAAAAAATTCCAAACGCCAGAATTGCGGTTTTCTGGTTATTTCACATCCCTTTGAAAATTGAAATAAAACGTGACCAAAAAGTCACATGTGGTTCATCATGGTACCAATAAGAAGGGTACTATTGCCTGCAAAACATGCGTCCTCACTGAGGTCCATAGGTGGAAACACAAAAAGTATTGGTCACAGAAAATTCTGCTTCAGCACAAAGTTATGGGATAAAGAATGTTTGTATTTTTTTTAAAAAAGTGCTAAAATCTAATGAAAACCCAACCTCTGTGGTATTGGCTGAACTGTACCGACCAGCAAAATCCAGACAACACATGGGGAGACCTGGATGGTCGGGGTTTTCTCCCTTTTCTGGCGTACAATGCACCTAAGTGAGCAGCTACGATGTCTAATGCATCTAATGAATGTGTTAGGTGCATTGTTCATAAGACTCGACACTTTCTAATGCATCTAACATGAGAGGGTGTTCTGGGGGCGTTCTGGGGGCGTTCTGTGGGCATTCTGGGGGTGTTCTGGGGGTGTTCTGGGGATGTTCTGGGGGTGTTCTGGGGGTGTTCTGGGGGTGTTCTGGGGATGTTCTGGGGGTGTTCTGGGGGTGTTCTGGGGATGTTCTGGGGGTGTTCTGGGGGTGTTCTGGGGATGTTCTGGGGGTGTTCTGGGGGTGTTCTGGGGGTGTTCTGGGGATGTTCTGGGGGAGTTCTGGGGGTGTTCTGGGGGCGTCGCACCACACCATAATATTAGACACATATATGAATGTGGTTCAGCAAAACCAGGCGCAGTACTGCTCGGACAGGCAGACCTATCTCAATGTGATCTGCCTGAGCCTGAGGAGTCGCGGTGGAGCTGGATTTGCTGTAAGGGGCAAAAATGTCCAATATTTCTCAACTTCCACCAGTGCAATAATAAAAAGTAATTTCTGATAATTATCAAACTATAGAAAATTAAATTATTTAAATTTAATAAAAAATTGTATCATATAAAATTAATATAAAAATATAGAATATCCCAAAAATATAAAAAAATTTCTATAAAATTGATCTAAATTTAATAGAATCTAAAACTGATTTTACATTAAAAAACCCAATGATGTTGTTGTTGTTCAGATTTTACTATTTTAATTGTTACTACATTAAATTTGAAATGTATTTTTGCTGCTCTCACCCTTTATTCTACATACAGCAGGAGCCGGCACAGCACAGGTATTGCTGCGACCTGTGGTCCCCCAAGCAGGATCACTCCCATAGTTTCTATCACTGACATGCTATTCTAATGACTTCTCTTATTTCCAGCCTATCTATAGTCTTTATAATGCGCCAAACACACAGGCGAGGGGGCGGGGACTTTAGACCTCATTTATAATCGCACAAAACCACTTTCATACATCAGGCGCATTATACACTGAAAACGAGATGCGATAATTTACTTTGACGCGCCTTACTTCATACAGGTCGCCCATGTTGTTTTACCAAAGAGTGGACTTCATAAAAAAAGAATTCTCACAAACATGGCACAAGTTAGTTTTTTTTCACTTTTATCCCACTTTTTGGGTTTTTTTCAGTACACTAGATGGTACGGTCTATGGCACCATTAAAAAGTAAATCTTGTTCCGCAAAAAACAAGCCTTTACCTCTCTACTTAGAGGGAACAACAAAAAAATGTATGGCTTTTGGAAGGCGGAGAGGAAAAAGATGAAGAGCCATATTATTATGACCGTGAAACGGAAAGGGGTTAATAGACTTCAGTGTTAAAAATAGACGTATGCATTCTTTTGCGCAGTGAATCATGTTTTTGTGTGCGTCTTATAAACAGTATGCAAACGAAAGCGATGTGAAACAGCATCAAAAGTATGTACTATGGCTACGTTTCACCAGTTTACTCTATAAATACCTCAAACTATGTCTCTGCATACTGTTTCTAACAAACCAAACATATGCACAAAGTGGCCCTTGGCATCAGGGTTAGGGGGTTAACTCACATCCAAAACAGAGGCGAATACTTCTTCTATGCAGATAACATTTAGTCCGGTATGAGAACATATCCTTAGGAACGCATGTCAATATATTCATCAAGACAGAACTTAAAGAGCACCTATCTCCTCCACACAAACACACAACAATTGATATTAGATGAAATTATAAGACTTTTATCTAATACATGTCATTAGCAAATCAGAGGATTTCCCTCAGTTTTACAGGGGAACAGATTTTGCTTTCACTTTGTAACTCAGGAGAATCTTATCATTCTGTTGGGAGATACCAGCTGTGCAGGGGGAGCTGAGGGCATAGCTGCTTGTACAGGGTAATCTGAGTCTCTCACTATATACTATATTTACTATTTTGCCATAGGCAAACTTAAACTCTCTCAGTTCTCTATCTATAAAACACTAAAACGTAACTTTTATTTAGCTAGCCTGGCTTCATCATGGGTTAGGGGACCGGACCTCTAACCCCTGAAGAAGCCAGGCTAGCTGGTGAAACATGTTGGGGAGGTCAGGCATGACGTTTTAAATTGTGATCTCTCACCTCTGTCCACAAGTGTCACCCGCTGCAGAGGGTGTCACAAGGGGGCTTATTTGTTTTGTGTCCATTAGATTAGGAGGCTTGGGATCCCTTACTGGAGTTAGTAAATTGCTGTATATTTTAGGCTTTCCTGTTAATAGGTGGTGCTCCAACAGACTTGATAATAGAAAAGGAGTTATTTCTTCAGAAGTAGAAAGGGTTAAATGGTGAGGTTAGAAATCAGGTTTTTAAATAGTGTGTATAGAGGTTAAGAGTTATACATAATAAAAGTTATGTTTTAGTGTTTTATAGATAGAGAACTGATAGAGTTTAAGTTTGCCTATGGCAAAATAGTAAATATAGTGATCAAAAGTCACTCTTTGTTCTCTTGCGAGATTCCCATTTTTTGGGAGACTATTCTCACTATATACAATACAGCAGGCACAGCACACTGAGGACATAGTGTGACAGAGTTTACCCGTTGCTTCATCCTCCTTATCCATACAACACAGGCATCTATATTATACTGCTGCTGGTGCACACATGATGTAGACTTACAGGCTCCCCCCGCACAATCTACTCTCCCAGCTCAGAGGCAGGAGATTTGACACAACTGTCAACATAGTGATCCATCAAACTGTCATGTGGTGACTTGGCCCGACTTCAGAGCTGTCTTAAAGGGCCAGTGCTTTTTTTTAAAAAAACAGAATTACAGGTGAAATGCTTTGATTTTCCTAATGAAACATATTTGAGAAAGTGTTTGTAATTTGGTCTTCTGTTACTTCATGAGGTTTTTCTGAAGGTTATAGGTCCTCTTTAACTCCTTAACGACCGCCCGCCGACTTTAGACGTCACGGCAGACACCGGAGTTTGCGGCACCCGGGCGCCGCAGCAGCATTGAGGTCGGGGCTTTACTACACAGCCCTGATCCCAGAGCATCTCCTGCGAGCATCGGGGAGCGGAGGAATCCTCCTCAACCCGATGCTTTAACCCTTTGATTGCGGCGGTGCATTACCGCAGCGCAATCAAAGGGTTTCCCTGCTCTGTCGGGTGATCGGAACACCTGGTCACCCGACAGAGCCCGGGGAACGGCTGCACAGTCAGCCCTGGGGACCTAGAGTGGCCCCAGGGATGTCTGTGTAACAAGCCAGTGACCAGGACACACTGTGTGCTGTCCAGATCACTGCCTGTGTCAAAGTGACACAGATTATAATGTATTAGCATATATGAATATGCTAATACATTACTAAGTGTAAAAAAAAAATATAAAACAGTTCTCCCTTCAGGGGATTTAAAAAAAAAAAGTAAAAAAACCCAGAAAAAGTGTAAAAAATGACTAAAAAAAACTAATAAAATAAAAATCATGGCCCTCTGCTCTTTCACCATTACCGTTCGTTACCTTCACCGCCTTCTCTCCCGATGTCTCTTGCCCCTGCCTCTCCTTTCCCCCTGACTAGAGGGACATCAGGTTGGTGAAAGAAGAGGGGGCAGAGCCGGATGGGTGCCCTGAGGTCACCACACAAGTTGCAGCGGACTCCTACCACCACGATGCCGTCTTATAGTTGGCCTATTCCCCCAACATTGCACTACACCTGAGCTTTACATTGTGCACTAAAAATGTGTGGGGTCGCCGCAATTTCTGTGGGCTGAGGCTCGGCTTTGCCTGGTTAGGAACGCAAGACCAGGATTCGGTCTCTTCCCAAGGAAAGCGGACGAGCGGGAGGGATGGGATATGGGTGACGGTGTTTACCTGAGGACTGTGAGGCTTAACCATAAAAGTCCAGGCCCCCCTGACCAGATGCCATGCTCCCGGTCCCGGATCTTAGTTGGGGATCTGTGTGACCGCTCCGTACAACTTAGCCAGGTTTCGATGTCAACGTTTAGGAAGAGACTCGTTACTGGGCAGGATCGCGGCACCTTTCTTTACTTGATTTTGCGGGAAATGGCGGGGGGGATCTTAAATTCCATGCCACGCGGTTGCTACGAGGGCGTAGTTGATATGACTTTACAGCGGGGAAGGGTATTTTTGTGGGGAGTGGAGATGGGGAGGGAAGGGGGAACGACGGGGGGGGGGGGGGGGGAGAGTGCGGAGAGCTGAGGGGGGGAGTGGGGGAGGGAGGAGGAGAGGGGCGGGAGGGGAACGGCCGGGGGCCGAGGAAGGGGGTGGGAGGGGAGCAGAGAGGGCGGTGGCCGAGCGAGGGGGAAGGGAGAGGGCTTAAGGGGAGTCAGGAGGATGGATAGGAGCGAGGAGTAGTTGGGCGGAAGTGGGAGGACGGAGACGGAGGAGGGGGAGGGGGGGAGAGGAGAGATAGGGGGAAGGAGAAGAGAGCGACCGGAAAGGGAAGGGGAGAGGACAGAGGGGGAGGTGTTTGGGATGAGTGGGGAAGAGTAGAGTGGAAGAGGGGGGGGGCAAGGGGGAAGGAGGGAGGAGAGGTGAAGGAGGGAGGGGGAGCGACGAGGGAGGGGGAGGCGGCGAATGTGGGAGGCGGAAGAGTGGGGCGGGGGAGGAGGAAAGAGGAAGGGGGGGGGGGGAGGGCAAAAGAGGGGGCGGTGGAAGGACGGTGGAGGGGAGGTGAGTGGGACAAAGTAGGCGTAGAGGGGCAGGAGGAGACCAGAGAGGGCAAGGTAGGAGGGGGGGGGAGGACGAGGGAAGAAGGGGGGAGGGAGAGTCGACGAGGAGGGAAGGGGAGAGGTGGGGAAGAAGTAGGGGGAGAACTGGAAGGCGGGAGGGGGGAGGAGGAGAGAACAGGGAGGGAAGGGAGGGAGCGGAAAAGAGGCGGTGGAGTGGAGGAGTCAGAGGGTTGGGATGAGGGAGTGATGTGGGAAGGGGAAAAGGGGAAGGAGAGTAGTGAGTGGGGGGGGGAGGGGAGTGGGGCGGGAGTGGAGGAGGAGAAGGTGCACATAAAGGAAAAGGGAGTAGGGGGGAGGGCTGGGGGGGGGGAGAGGGGAGTGAGGGGGGGAGAGGGCGGGGGCGGAGGAGGACGGGGGGGGGGGGGAAGAGAGGCAGGATGCGGGAGGGGAGGGGGGGAGGGAGAAAGGGGGTGGACAGCGAGAGGGGTGATGGAGGGCGAGTGGAAGGGCGACGAAGGGGGGTGGCGGGGGGGAGCGGGGAGACGACGGGGGATGGAGGGGAGGGGGGCTGGGAATAGGAGGCCACGTGAGAGTGAGTGGGGAGAAGTGGGGGAGAGGGAGTGAAAACAGGAGTATAGCCGAGGGGGTGAGGGGCGAGGGAGACGGATGGGCAGTGGTGGAGGACGTGGGGTGTCAAGGGGGAGAGTATGGTGCGGCAGCTGGGGAGGCGGAGTGGGGCAGGAGGAGGGGGGGGAGGGGGGATAGAGGGGGGGGGAGGGGGGGAGTAGGAGTGGCGGAGGAAGGGAAGGGGAGGAGGCGGAGACCGGGCGAGTGGGGGGGCAGCAAGGATGGGGGGGGTAGAGAGGGGACGGGGGGAGTGAGAGGAGGGGAGTGGGAGGAGGGAGTGAGGAGAAGAGGAGTGGACGGGGGGGAAGGAGGGGGACGAGCGGGGGAGGGAGGGGAAGGGCGGGTGGAAGATGGGGGGGGAGGCGTGGGATTCGGAGGAGGGCGGTGATGGGGGAAAGTAGGCGCGCGAGTTGTCGGACGCGGGGAAGGGTAAGGGGAGAGGGTGGAGAAGGAGCGTTGGGACGCGAGCGAAAGGAGGGGGAGGAAGTTGGGGAGGGGAAGCGGCGTGGGAGTTGTGAGGGGGGCGGCGTTGGGGGAGAGGAGAGGGGGGAGGAGAAGGAGGGAGGGGGAAGAGGGAGGAGGGGGGGGGAGAGTAGGAGGGAGGGGGGGGGGGGGGGAGTGGGGGAGAACGTGTGCGACGAGTGGGGAGGGAGGGAGGGAGGGGGGAGAAGTGGGAGACGAGGAGAGGAGTAGGTGATGGAGTGAGTGTGTGAGAGGAGACGAAGTGAAGGGGGTCTTAGGGGAAGGGAAAGGGGGGAGGGAGTAGGGGGGGGAAGGGGAGAGCGGGGGAGAAGAGGGGGGAGTGGAGCGGGTGAGGGAGAGAGGGGGGTGAGGGAGAGAGGGGAGAATGAGGGAGTGGGAGAAAAGGGAGGGGGGGGAGGAGAGGAGGAGGGGATTGCGGGGCGCGGGGGAAAAAGTAGGGGCGGGAGGGCGGGGCGGGGGGAGGGGGGGAGTAGGGTCTAAGTGTGAGCGGAGTGGCGGAGGGGGGGGGCGTGGGGGGGGGGGGGGGCGAAGGGGGAGAAGTAGACGAGGGGGGAGTACGTGAAGAGGGGAGGGAGTAGCGAGCTGGGGCGGTGATAAGTGGGGGGCGAGGGACGGGGGACGGAGAAGGAGTGAGGGCGGGGAGGGCGGAAGCGGGCGTGGGCGGCGGTGAGGAGGCGGGAGAGGTCAGGGCAAGGGGGAAGAGGGGGGGCAGGGCAGTGAATAGGAGGACAGGCCAGAGGAGGGCAGGGGACAGGAGTCACGCACGAGGGAGCCAGTTGAAGAGCGGGTAGAGGGGGCGGGGGAGAGGACGGAGTAGGTGAGCCGCGGGTGGGGGGGGGAGAGACGAGGGGTGGGGGACAGGGGGGGAGGAGGGGGGGGGAGGGAGGGAGTGGGAAGGAGACGAAAAGTGGAAGAGAAGGTAAAGGAAGGAGAGGGGGAGGGGGAAGAAGCTAGAACGGAGAGAGAAAAGAGGGGAGCGGAGAGGGAAGGTGGGAAGGGCGGGAAAGGTGGAGAGATGAGGGCCTAGTGGAAGAAGTGGGAGCGGGGAAGGCAGTGGCGCAGGGGGGAGAAGGAGTCGGGGCGCGGATGAGGGGATGAGGGCGTAGAGAGGTTGAGGGGGGCTGGGGGACGAGAGCGTGGAGAGCTGGGCGAAAGGAAGGGGGCGGAAGGGAGGGGGGGGGGGAAGCAAGGCGGGTGTGAGGGGTGGCGAGTGGGGGGGGATGTCGGCGGGGGAAGTGAAGTGCGGAAGGAGGAGCAAGAGACGGAGGAGGGGGGGGGGGGAGAGGGAGGGAAGGGAGGGGGAGGAGAGAGGGGGGAGTCGCGAGAGCAGCGGGAGAAGAGGGGAGGAGGATGATAGGGGTGGGATGGGGAAGGGGGAGGAGGGGGGAGGTTGAGAAGGACAAGGGGGGATTGAGGGGACGCAGAGAGGGGGGGAGGCAGAGGAGCATGTGGAGTCGAGAGGAGGCAGGAAGAGAGGAAAGTAAGGGGGGGGAAGGGAGCCGGGGGGGAGGGGGGGGGCGAGGGGGAACGGGGGGGGGGTGGAGGTGAGCGAGGAGTGGGGGGGGCGTGGGAAGGTGTGAGAGGGGGAGGGGGACGAAGGGGGGATGGGGACAAAGGGGGGGGGCAGGAGGGGGGAGGGGAGAGGTGGGAGGGGGGGGAGGGGGCGTGGGGGAGCAGTACAAAAGTGGAATGAGCATGAGTGGTAGCGAGGATGGAAAGGGAGGCACAGTGAGGGGAAGGGATTTCGAGAAGTGAAGGGGGAGTGAGCGAAGAGTAGTGGGGGGAGTGTCGAGGAGGGGAGCCGTAGAGGGAGAGAGAGTGGGAAGGGAGGGAGGGAAGAGCAAGTTGGCGGATGGAAAGGAGGTTTAAGCGGAGGGAAGGGAGGGGGGGAGTGCGAGGCGAGTAGAGGACCGGGGGGGGGGGCGAGCGAGAGGGAGGATTGAAGTTGCGTTAGGAAGAAGAGGAGAGGGGAGGAGTCCAAGGAGGGGAGAGGAGAGAGGGGGGAAGCAGGGGGGGGGGGAGGGAGGGAGGGAGTGGGCGAGGGGGGAGATGGGCGGGAGGGGGGGGCGGAGGAGGGAGGAAGGGAGAGGGAGGGAGAGGGGGGAGGGCAGGGGGGACGGAGTCGAGGGAGGAGGAGTAGAGTGGGAGACGAGGGGAGGGAGGGAGAGTGGGGACGAGAGTGAGTTGCGCAGGAGCAGAAGAGGGGATGCAGAGTAGTAGGAGTGAGTCGGGGGAGGGCAAGTAAGGGGGAGACGAGAGCGAGTAGGGGGGGGCGGGGGGGGAGACGGGGGTAAGCGAAAGACAGAGAGCGGGGGGCAAGGGGGAGCGAGGGGCGCAAGGAGTGGGGGGGACAGGAGGGGGGGGGATGGAGGAGAGACGAGTGGAAGTGAAGGGGCGAAGGGCGACGGAGGAGTGGAAGGAAGGGGTGGAGAAGCGAGGAGGGAAGGAGGCGGGAAGGGGGGCGGGGGAGAAGGGGGGAACGGGGGAGAGAGTAAGGCGAGTGAGGACGGGGGCGGGAGGGAGGGGAGGGGGGGAGGGGGGGGGAGGAGTGGGGGGAGAGTGGTAAGCGGGCGAGGCAGGAGGAGATTTCCGAGGAAGGTGAAGGGAGGGAGGGAGAGAGGAAGGGCGGGGAGATGGGGAGAAGGGGAGAGGAGAGGAGGAGTGGAGGAAGAGAGTGTGGAGGGGGGATGTGGGGGAGGGGGGGGGGAAAGAGAGGAGAGGGACGTGAGAAGCAGGGAGTGAGTGGGAGATCAGGAACAGTGGAAAAGTAGAGGGAAGGGGGGAAGGCGGGGGAGAGGGGGAGTCAAGAGCGCAGGGGGAACGAGTGGGGAGGGGGGCGGGCGGGGGCGGGGGAGGCAAAGGGGGGGGAGGGGAAGGCGGGGGGGGAAAAAGTGGGGAGAAGGGAGCGGAGTGAGGAGGAGAGGGGAGATTAGGGCCGGGGGGGGGAGTGGGGAGAGGGGGGAGGTGAGGAGATACTCGGAGAGGGGAGCGAGGAGGGAGGCGGGCAGGGGAGGGGAGGGGCGTGGGGAGACGTGGGGGGGAGGCGGAGGCGAGGGGGGAAGTAGAGAGATTTGGAGAGGGGAAGGAGAGGAGGAGGGAGCGGGCGGGGGCGTGAGAGGGGGAAGGAGGTGCGGGGGAGTGCCGAGCAGGGGAGGGAGCAGCATGAGTAGAGGGAGGGGGGGGGGGGGAGGGACAAGGGAAAAGTGGGAAGAGCTGAGGGACGGAGGGCACGGCGGGAGGGGGAGTAGAGAGGGAGGATGAAGGCGAGTTGAGGGACAGCGGGAGAGTGAGGGGGAGTGAGATAGTAGGGAAGAGTGGAGTAGCGTTGCGAGTGACCAGCGGGGGCGAAGGATAAGAGAGTGGGAGGGGGAGGGGCAGGAGTGGGTGGAAGAATAGGCGGGAGCAGTGGCGGGAGGCGAAGAGGGGGGAGGGAGGGAGTGGGAGGGAGGGGGGGGGGACATCGAGGAGTCAGTGGAGGGGGGGGGGGGCAGAACGAGAGGGAGTAGGAAGTGTAGGGAGGAAGAAGAAGGGGGCGGGGGAGCGGGAGTGGAGGAGATTGGGAGGGGGGGGAGGAAGACAGGCGGCCGCGGGGGGTGAAGAGGGAGGGAGCGGAGTGGGGATCGGAAACCGGGGGGGGGAGGGGGTAAGAGGGAGGGGGGCGTGGGGGAGGGGGGGAGAAGTAGAAGGCGGGGTAGTGGGGAGGGAAGAGAGGGGGAAGAGAGGGGGGGAGTGGAGCATGGACAGTGGAGTTAGGGGGAGAGGGATTGGGGGATGGGGGAGGAGGAGGAGTGAAGAGAGGGGGGGGGAGTAGTAGAGGGACGATGAGGGACGGCAGGGAGGGGGGGGAAGACAGGGACGGGGAGCTGGGAGGGAGTGGGGGGAGAGGGGCGGGGGGGCAGAGTGGGGGGGGGAGGGCGAGGAGGGGGGGGGGGGGAGGAGGAAAGAGGGGGAGAGGAACGCTGGGCGGGGAGGGGGGCAGACGAACGAGGGGGCGTTGAGCGGGAGGGGGGGTACGAGGGAGAAGTAGGGCAAGTGGCAGCGAGTGTGAGGAGCGGGGGGGAAACGGGCGAGTCAGAGAGGGAGGGGGGGGGCGAAGGCAGAGGGGGGGGGGGGACGGGGGCGAGGGGGGGGGAGAGGGGAAGGCTGGTGAAGAGCGAGGAGGGCGGAGTGAGAGAGGGCGCAGGGGGGGCACGTGGGGCGGGGACGGGGTGCGGCGGGTGGGGGAGTAGGGGAGAGGGGAGAGCAGTCAGGAGGGGAGGGGAAAGAGTGGGAGGGGGGGAAGGAGGGAGCGAAGGGAGCGGGAGGGGAGAAAGGGGGACCAGTGGGAGGGAGAGGGAGAGTAAGGGGGGGCAGAGGGGGTAGAAGGGGAAGAGGGGGGGGGGGGAGTGGGGGGGAGAGGATGTGAGTAGGCAGGGATGGGGGTGAGGGATGAGGGAGTAGGTGAGTGGGAGGAGTGAAGAGTGGCGAGACGGAGGGGGGACGATCGGGCGAGAGGAGTGCAACGGGTAAAGGCGAGAAAGCGGCGGGAGGAGTTGGGCTAGCGAAAGCGACGCAGGAGAGGGACGGGGAAGTGGGGAACAGTAAGGGAGAGAGTGAGAGAGAGGCGGGGGGGGGGGGGGGGGGCGGAGGGGGGCGCAGGAAGGGGGAGGTCACGAGAGGGGTGAGGAAGGGGAGACGAAGGCGAGGAGGCCAGTGGGCGAGTACGTAAGTAGAGGGAGAGGGAGTGAGTAGCGAGCGGAGTAGAGGGGTCGAGAGAGGTAGGGACGAGAAGGGGACGGGGAAGCACGCAGTCGGGAGGAGAAGTGGAGAGAGGTTAGTGGGAGAGGAGTGAGAGGGCACGGGTGACGCAGGGGGCGGGGGAGGGGAGGAGTACCGGAGGAGGGCAGGGGGGGAGGAAGGGGCGGGGCGGGAGAGAGGGTGCGGTGGGTGAGAGGCGGGCGGGGAACGAGCCGAGGAGAAAGGAGGGAGCAAAGTGGGGCGGGGAAAGTAACGTGGGGGGGGGGGGGGGGCGGGGAGGGGGGAGTGGGACGAAAGAAAGGGAGAGGGGGACAGAGGGAGGGGGGACAGGGAAGAAGCGGGAGGGGGAGGGGATGGGAGGAAGCGGGGTGAAAGGGGGGGGGGAAGTGAGGGAGAGGAGGGGGGGAGGGGAGTGACGGAGTGGAAGGGGGCAGGGGAGGGCGGAAGGCAAGGCGAAGTGGGGCGTGGAGTGAAGGGGGGGGCGGGAGGGCTGAGCAAGGGGAGGTGACGAGAAGAGTGGAGAGCGGAGAGGAGAGAGGGGTGAAGGGGGGGGAAGGCGGCCGTGATGGGAAAGGAGAGGAGAGCGGGGGGAGGGGGTGGGAAGTGGAAGTCAGGCTGGGGAAGTGGGGGGCGTGGAGGAGGGGGAGAGGGACCGGAGGGGGGGGAGTCGGGGGCGGGGAGTCGGGAGGGAGGGGGGGAAGACTAGGAAGGGGAGAGAAAGGAGGGGGGGGGGGGGGCGGAGCCGGAGGGGGGACGAAGAAGCACGGGGGAGGGACAGCGGGGGAGAGGCGAGGGAGTAAGGGGGGGAGAGGACGTGCGGGGGGCAGGGGAGTGAGGGGGACGCGAGGGCCGTGGCGAGGAAGAGGAGAGAGAGAAGGCGAGCAGAGAGTAGAGGAGTGAAAAGGAAGGAGAGCGGGGGAGGGGGGGGAGGGCGCAGGGATGAGGGGGAGGGAGGAGAGGGCGTGAAGGGAGTCGGGGGGAGAGGAGCCCGGCAGAGCGAGGAGGCGACAGGATGGAGCAGATAGAAGTGCGCGAGTCGGGGAAGTTGAAGAAAAACTGGGGGGGAGGCGGATGACAGCGGCGGAAAGGGGGGGGAGGGGAGGAGGGGAGGGAGCGAAGGAATGGAATGCGAGAGAGGAAGTTGGGGAGTGGGGGGGGGGGGGGGGGAAGCAAGCGGGCGGGGAGACACGGGGGGACGGGGGGAGGAGGGGGGAAAAGGAGGAGCGGCGACAAGTGAGGGGGAGAGGAAGAGGAAAAAGTGGCGGGGATTGGAAGGACCGAGTGAGTGGGTGGAGAGGGAGGAGAGGGGAACGGAGGGCGAGTGAGGGAAGGGGAGTAGGCGAGACGCGGAGGAGGAGAGAGCGGGGGGGGGGGGAGTAGTAAGAGGTAAAAGTGGCAGTGGGGGGGAGGGAGAAGAGGGAGGGGAGGAGAAGAAGAGGAGAAGAGAGGATGGGGAGAGTGTGGAATAGGCGGGGAAGGCGGGGGGTAGGGGGGGAGAAGGGTAAGGGGGGAGGGAGGAGGAAGGGGGGGGAGGCGGAGTGAGGTCGAGGTGAAGAGAAGGGAAAGGGGAGGGGAGGGTGGAGGAGAGGAGAGAGTAGTCGGGGAGGGAGAGAATAGGTGAGAGGGGGGAGGCGGTGGGAATGGGGGAGGAGAGGAGGGGCGGGGGAGAGAGAGGGGGTAAGTGGGAAGAGGAGGGAGATGGAGGGAGAGGGGGGGGAGGGGAGGGATAGGCAGCTAGGGGAGGGCCGTCGGGGGGAAGAGCGAGGGGAGAAGAAGGGGGATTGTATAGAAGAGGGAAGGAGGGAGGGGGAGGGATGGAGAGGGGAGAGGGGGGGGGGGGAGGAGGAGAAGGGGGGAGGGGGGAGCAGAGGGAGGAGAGACGGGAAGCGGAAGTGGGGGAGTGGGAGGGGAGGGGGGGAGCGGGAGGAAGGGAGAGGGGAATAGGGAAAGGGGAGGAGAGCGAACAGATGGGAGAATAAAGGGAAGGGGGAGTGGTGGGGAAGGAAGGGAAGGGGAGGGAGAGGAGGGAGGGGGTGGAGGGGGGGGGAGTGGAGGGGAACTCAGGAGAGAGGGGGGAGGAGGAGCGCGGGAGGGGAAAGGGAGGGGAAGGAGGAGGGGGAAAGAAAGATAGTAGTTGGGGGGAGGAGTAGAGAGAGAGGCGGGGGTAAGGGGTGGGAGAGGAGCGAGGGGGGGGGGGGATGGGAGGGGGGGGGGGATGAGCGAGTAGAGGGGAGCGGGGAGTGGGGGAGGAGAGTGGATGGAAGGGAAGTGACGGGGCAGAGAGGGGGGAAGGGGAGTAGGTAGGGGGAGGAGAGGGGGGGACGGGGAGCGAGGGATGAGGGTAAAGGAGAAGGTAGTGGGGAGGAGAAGGGGGAGTAGGGGGAGGAGAGGGAGTGAGAGGGGGGGGAGTGCTGGAAGTGGAGGGAGACGTCGGGGGTGGTTAAAGTGAGTGGAGGGGAGAGAAGGAGGAAAGCGGCAGGGAGGGGGAGAGAGAGGAGAGAGTACCGTGGGAGAGGGGGTGAGACAGTGGGGTGGGGGTAGAGGAGAGGAGGGAGGAGTAGGGAGTGGACGGAGGGATAGAAGGGGCAGGGAGATGATAGGAGAGTGTCAGTGGGAGGGAGTAAAGAGAGGGAGCGTGAAAGTCGAGAGGAGAGAGGAGTGGGGGGGGGCAGGAGGGGGGAGGGGAGGAAGTGATTGGGGAGTAGGGGACGGAGTGTCAGAGAAGGGGAACTGGGAGGGTGGGAGAGGGGGGGGGGGACGAGGGGGGAAGCCTTTGCAGTGGGGCAAGGAGAGAGGGGAGAGTCGACGGAAGAGGAAGCTTGGAGGTAGGGAGAGGAGGAGGGAGGGCCTGGAGGGAGCGGGGGGGGGGAGCGGGGGAGAGTCGGGGAGGGAGGGAGGACGCAGGGGAGAGGGAGGGAAGGGGACAGCGGGGGAGAGAGAAAGAGGTCAGGAAGCGGGAGTGAGAGTGGGGCGGGGAAGGGGGAGAGGTGGGGCGTGGGGGGGAGGGAGGGGGGGGGGGAGGGGAGGAGGGAGGGGAGGGGGGGGGAGTGGCAGGAGGGGGGAAGGGCGAGGGGAATGGGAGCGTTGGGAGGGAGGAGGAGGGAAAAGTGGCGGAGAGAGAGGAGAGGGAGAGAAGGGGGGAGGGGGGGGGTGAGGGAGGAGAAGGGGGGAAGGGGAGGAGGGAGCGAGAGGGAGGAGCAGGGGGAGTGAGGAGGGGGAGAGGGCGAGTGAGGGAGGAAGGGATGGAGGCAGAGAGGGAGGGTGGGAGGAGGGGGAACGGTCAGGCGGAGGATCGCTAGCTACAAAAAGGGCGCGACAGAGGGAAGTGAGGGGAAGAGGGAATGGCGGGAGGGAGAGGGGCTGCGTGTGGAGTGCGAGGAAGGTGGGAAGCGGGGGGACGTGGGCGAGAGGGAGGAAGGGGGGGATGGGAAGGAGGGACGGAGGGGGGGGAAGGAGGGTAGGAGAAGGGGAGATGAGGGGGGCAAAGAGGGAGAGAGAGTGGGAGGGAAGGAGGGAAGGGGGGAGAGGGGGAAAGGAGAGAGGAGGGGAGGGAGGAGGAGGCGACGAGGGCAGGAGAGCCGGAGGGAGAAGAGGTGGGGGGAGTGGGAGGAGGGTAGAGGGGAAGAGGGGCGAGGGGAGGACAGGGGGACGGAAGATAGGGAGTGAGGGCGTGAGAGAGAGGACAGGTGTTGGCGAAGAGAGTGGGAGGGAGGCCGCGATAGCAGTTGGGCAGGGGAGGGACGGGGGGAGGGGGAGTGTGGGAGAGAGACGTAAGTAGGAGGGGGGGGCAGACGGAAAGACTTGGGGGGGAGCGGATGCGGGAGAGTAGAGGCAAGGGGGAGGGGAGAGAGGGAAAGTAGGAGACAGGAGGGAGTGGAGAGACGGGGGGGGGAGTGGGGGGGCGGGGCAGGCGAGGGAGCGGGACGCGGAGACGCAACGGGGAGAGCCGTGAACGGGGGGAGTAGAGACGGGAGTCGGGAGGGGGACCGCGTAGGGTGGAGGGATGAGGGGGGGGACAAGGGGGAGGGAGGGGGAGGACGCTAGGCAGTGGGGAGTGGGGGGGGGGCGGGGCGAAAGGGGGCACGAGGGAAGCGGAGAGGGGGGGCGGCAAGTAGAGGGCAGTGAGGAGGGCGGGGGGAGGGAGGAAGGTACTAAGATGGGGGAGAGAGGGGGGGGGTCCGTGCGGGAGAGGAAGGAGCAGTGGTGAGATGGGGGGGGAAAAGATGAGGAGGAGGTGAGGGGGCGGAGGGCGGGAGTCGGGAGACGGGGAGGGGCGAGAAGAGCGAGTGAGGATGAGACCAGGAGGGGGGGGGGGCGGCGGAGAGTGAGGAGGAGCCGAGGGAGCGGGGAGGCGAGGCGGTGGAAGGGCGGGGAGGTGGGGGCGAGGGGGGAGGGCAGGGGACGTGAGGAGGTGGGAGTACAGGACGTGTGTAGGGACGGGGAGGAGGGGAGGAGAAGAGATCAGGAGGGGGAGCGGGAGTAGAGGGGGGAGGCACGACGAGAAAGTGGGAGTGAGGGGGAGGATGGGAGTGGCGGGTGAGTCAGCTGGGGGGGGCGGGGGAGGGGGGGGGGGGCTGGGGGAGACCGAGGAAGAGAGTGGGGAGAGGGGGGCGGCGGAGAGTTGGGGGGGGAGCGGGCGAAGGGACAGAGTGAGTGTGGGGGGAGGGGGAGTCGGAAGGAGGGGCGGGGCCAAGGAGAGGAGTGGAGGGGGCGGGGTGGGGAGTGTGAGAGGGGGGGAGGGGAGACGGGGTAGGGGGCAGGTGATCGCGGAAGCGGTAGGGCGTGGGGGGAGAGGAGAGGGGAGGGGGAGGGAGGCGGGGAGGAGGAGAGCCAGCGCGAGAGGCGGGAAAGAGGGGAGGGGGGGGGAGGAGGGGGGGGGGGAGCGTAAGGGGGGGGAGGGCAGGAGAGGGAGGAGGAGGTGGGGGGAGCGGGGAAAATAGGGGCATGAAGTGGAGTGAGTGTGGGGGGGGGGGAGCGTACATGGAGGAGGAGAGGCAGTAGAGGAGGAGTGCGAGTGGAGAGGGGAAGAGATGGGCAGTGGAGAGGGGGAGGGGGATGTCGGGGGGGGGAGGGGGGGGGCGCGAGGGGGGCGAGTGAAGAAGACAGGAAGTGACGAAGGCGCGGGGAGGGAGAGTGGGGAGGAGGGGGGGGGGGAAAGGAGGGGAGGCCGGGAGGAGGGGAGAGGGGGGGAAAGGGAGTGGGGAAAAGGGGAGCTGGGGGGGGCGGGGAGGGAGGGGGGGGGAGGATCGGGGGGAGGGAGAGGGGGAAGGGAGTAGGGGGGGGGACGGGGGAGGGGGGGGAGGGGGGGGGGGGAGGGGGGGGGGGGGAAGAGTGGGGGGGGGGAAAAGAAGGGGCGGGGGGGGAGAGAGTGGGGGGGGGGAGGGGGGGGGGAAGAGCGGGAGCGTGGGAGGGAGGAGGGAGGGGGGGGGGGGTGAGGGCGCGGGCGGAGGTGGGAGAGACGGAGAGGGGGGAAGGGGGGGGCCGTGATGGAGGGGGAGGCGAGAGAGGGGGACGAGAGGAGTGGGGGAGGGGGCGAAGTGGCGAGAACGGAAGGGGGAGTGGCGTGGGGGGAGGAGGGGAGGGGGGGGCGGGAAAAGGGAGGGGGGGGGAGGGGCGGAGAGGGAGAGGGAGACGCCGCGATGTCGGGAGGGGAGGGAAGGGGGGAGGAAGGGGGGGGGGGGGGAGGGGGGAAGGGGGAGTGGGAGGAGGGGGGGAGTGGCGGGGGGGGGGGGGGGGGGCAGAGCGGAGAGAGAGGCAGGCACGTAGAGGAGAGGGAGAGCGGAGGAGGCGGAGAGGAATGGCCAGAGGGGGGCAGGAGATGGGGGGCGAAGTGGTGTAGAGATCGGGAGGGGAGCGGATGAGGAGTCCGGAAGGGAAGAAGGGGAGTTGAGTACAGGGGGAGGAGCGGGTAGGGAGAGGGGGGAGCTACGAGGTGGGTGGGGGGGGGGAGGGATGAGCGTCGAGGAAGACAGGGCGATGGGAAAAGAGTTGGAGGGACGAGAGGGGAGGAGGAGGGGGAAGAAAGTGAGAGGACAGTGAGGGGGAAAGCGGAGGGGCGGGCGGAGGGAGAGGAAGAGACCTAACGAGCGAGAAGAGAGGTAAGTAGGGGGGGAGGGCCGAGGGACTAGGTGAGACGGGGGACGTTAGAAGGAGAGGAGGGCGGGGGGGGGGGGCAGGGGAGGGGGGGTGGGGGGGGGGGAAGCTAGGAGGGAGGAAGTAAGACAAATAGTAGGGCGGTGAACGGGGGGAGGGGGGGGGAGTAAGAAGGGATGAGGGGGGGAATTAGGGGGGAAGGTGGGGCGGGGGAAGGTGGGAGTAGTGGCGCGGAAGAGGGGAGGGGAGGAGGGGGATTGAAGGGGGCGTCAGGGGGGAAGGGGAAGGAATAGGCGGAGGGGAAGCGGAGGGGGGAGGGGGGGGTGAACTGGGCAGAACGAGGGAGAGAGGAGAGATAGCGGGAGGCAGGGAAGAGGGAAGGGGGAGTAGGGGGAGGCGAGGGAGGGGGAGGGGCGGGAAGAGGTCGGAGGGGAGGAGTGGTAGTGGGAGGGGGGAGGAGAGTGTGACAGGAGGGAGCGGAGAAGGGCGACGGGGGGGAAATGGGACGAACTAGGAAGCGGGAGGGTGAGACGGGGGACGGGGGAAGAGTCGCGGGAGAACGGGGAGGGGAGGAGTCGGAGGCGAGGGGCGGAGAGAGGGGGGGGGAGGAGGGGGGCGACGAGTGGAGTGGGGGGGAGACGGAAGAAAGTGAGGCAGAAGCGAGGGGGGAGATGGGAGGGGAGGAAGGAGGAGGGGGGGGGAGAAGTGGGTGGAGGGGAGGGAGCAGGTAGAGGGAAGAGTGAAAGGAAGCGCGGCAGCGGGTGGGGGACGGATAGGGGGGGGGGGGGAGGGGGGGACGTGGGAGGAGGGAGGGGGGAAAGGTGGGAGGAGGGAGCGGAGGGTAAGGGAGGGGGGGAGGCGGGAGGGGGGGAGGAAGAGGGGTGGGAGAGGTGGCGAGGGCGGGGGAGGGAAGGTCGGGGGAAGGAAGAGGAGGAGGGGAGGAGGAGACGGGGGGGGGAGAGTGAGAGGAGGGGGGGTAGCGGTTGTGGAGTAGAGAGGGCAGCGGACGAAAAGGATGGGGGGGGGAAGAGGGGGAGGGGGGGGGGGAGGGCGGGGGATAGAGGCGGGAACGGAGTGTGACGGGGAGGGGGGGAGAGGTGAGGGGAGGAGGAAGAGTTGCGGAAAAAGGGGGGGGAGAGGGGGAGCGGGGAAGAGAGGACGGGGGAAGAGGGGTCGGAGGGGGGAAGTCGGAGTAGGGAGCGGGAGGGAGGAGGGGAGAGAGCGGCGGAGAAGGGAGGGAATGAGGGGCAGGGAGGAAGGGAATGAGGGGGGGGATGGGGGGAGGAGTAGAGTGCAAAGCTGGAGAGTGTGAGGGGGCGGGGAGCCGTAGGAGAAAAGGCGGGGTAAGTGAGCGCCGTTAGAAGGAGAGGGAGGCGAGGAGGGGAAGTGGGAGGGAGAGGAGGGGAAGTAGGGGGGGGGGGGGAGCAGAAGGAGGAGCAGAGGGGGGAGGGGAGGAGAGGGGAGTAAGGGGAGAGGGAGAAGAGGAGACCCGGCGAAAGAATGCATGGGAGCTAGAGGCAAGCAGGGGAGGGAAAAGTGGGAGAGTATGGGAGGGGGCGACGGCGAGGGGAGTGAGAGACGACGAACGGGAGGAGAGGAGAGAGGAGTAGAGAGCGGTAGGGGATAAGGGGGGAAGAGAAGTGAGGGGGGAGAAGTGCAGTGAAGGGGGACGGAAGTAGTGGCAAAGTTGGGGGTGGGGCAGGGGGAGTGGAGGGGAGCCGAAAGGGGAGCGGGATAAGTGGGATGGGGGGCGAGATAGGGCGGAGGGGGGGGAGGTGGAGTGGGGAGGAGTGGAGCGGGCGGCGGGAGAGCGGAGTAGCGGGAGGGAGAGAAAGGGGGCGGGATAGGGGGGGGGCACGAGGGGGAGGGGGGGAGGGAGAGGAGCTAGGGAGGAGAGGGGAGACAAGGTCGAGTGTAAGGGAGGAGCAAAGGGAGCTGGGGAGGGGAGGGGAAGAGAGGGAGGGGGGAGGGGAGAGGGGGGAGGAGTGGACGAGGGAAGAGCGGGGAGGGGGGAGGGGAGGGCGGCGGGGGGAGGAGCGGGATGGGGGGCGTGGGGGGCGGGAGGGGGGGAGTATGCGAGCGAGGGAGTAGTGAGTAAGGGGAGAGAGTAGGAGGGAAGTCCAGGGCAAGTGGGGGATGGGGGGGACGAAAAGAGGCACAGGGCGGGGCGGTGGGAGTGTGGGCGGAGGGGGGGGTGGAGAGCGGCGATCGGGGAGACGCTAGGGAGACAAGGGGGCAGAGGAGGGGATAGGGAGAGGATGATTGCAGTCTGGGGAGAAGGGTGGGGAGCCAGGGGGGGAGTGGAAGGGCGAGAAGAATGAGACAGTGGGCGGGGGGGGGGGAGAGGAGAAGGAGGGGAGTGGGAAGTAAGTTGAGGCGGAGGGAGAGAGGAGGGGGGACGTTGAAGACGATGGGAGGAGGGGGGGACTGGGGGGGGGGGTGATTGGGAGGAGAGAGGGAGGGAGAGGAGAAAGCAAGGGTAGAGGCGCGAAGGGGCAGAGGGGACGGAGGTGGCGGAGAAGGGGGGAGGTGGGGGGAGGAGAGACGGCGGGAGGGGGGGGGGGGAGAGGTGGGAAGTGAGGGGGGAGCGGAGTGTGGGAAGGAGGGGGCGGGAGGGGAGAGTGGAAGGAGAGAGACGTAGATGGGGAGTAGAGGGCTAGTGAGGGGGGGGAGGGGGGGGGGGGAGGAGAGGGAGGAAGGGGGAACGCCGGGAGTGTAGGGGGGGAGGGGAGAGGGATTGGAGGAGGGAAGGGGGAGAGGCGGAGGAGGAGGGAGGGAGGAGAGGGACAGGGGAGGGCGAGGCGAGTAGGAGTAGGGAGGGGGGAAGAGAGAAGGGGGAGGGGGGGCAGCTGGGACGTCAGGAGGGGAAAGTGGGAGGCGCGGGAAAGTGGGAGGCGAAGTAACGGGGGGAGTGGTAAGGGTGGGGAGAAGAGAGTCGGGAGAGGAGCGGGAACGGAGGAAGACGGGGGGTGGGAAGGGCGGGGGGGGCAGAGAGGAGGGGAAGCGAGGATAGGGGGGGGGGGGCAGGGGGGGGAAGGGGGGAGTAAGGGGAGAGGAGAGGAGGGGCAGTGGGGGAGGGAAGGGGGGGGGAGTGGAGCGGGGGGAGGGAGGAGAAAAGAGCAAGGGGGGGAGGGAGGGCGAAGGAAGAGACAGGGGGCAAGGGGAGAGGGGAGGGGGGGGGGGGGAGTGGGGGATGGAGTGGGGGGGGAGAGGGGAGGGAGGTGAGCCGGGAGGAGGGGGGCAGTAGCGGGGGTGAGGGGAAGGGAAGGAGGGGAAGGGGGAGGGTGGGGAGGAGGGAAAAGGGAATAGGGAAAGGGAGGGGAGGGGGAGAGGGCGGGGGGAAGGAGAGACGTTGGGAGGGGAGAGGAGGAGAGGAAGGAGGGGCGGGAGGAGTAGTGGGGGGGTAGGAGAAAGAGGCGGGGAGGTGGCGGGAATGGGAACGGGGGATGGCGGCGTGGGGAGGGAGTGAAGTGGGCGGGGGGAGGGGCGGGAGGGGGGGGGGGGGGGGGGGGATGAACGTACTGCGAGAGTGTGCGTTTCTATTTCCTCTTCTTTTCTTTCCTTCTTTTTTTTTCTCTCTTTCTCTCTCTTCCTTTTTTCTTTCTGCTCTTCTCTCTTTCTCTTTTCTTTCCGTCTTCCCTTTTTTTCTTCCTATTCTTTCTCTTCTCTTCGTCTCTATTTTCCTTCTTCTGTTTTTTTTCTCTTTTTCTCTTTTCCGTCTCTTCTCTTCTTCTTTTTTCTTTTCCCTACTTTTCCTTCCACTTCTTCTCTTTCTCTTCTACTTTCTATTTTCTACTTTTTTCTTTCCTCTCTTCCTCTGTTCTTTCCCTCCTTCTCTTTTTTCTTCTCTCTACTCTTTTCCTTTTTTCTTTTTTCTTTTCTTCTCCTCTAACTTCTTTCTCTATTTTCTCTTTTCTTTTTTTTCTTTTTTTCTTCTTCTTCTATCTATCTATTTCTCCTCTCTTATTCTAGCTATCTCTCTCTATATCTCTTTTCCTCCTTTCTTCTCTCTTTCTATTCTTCTCCTTTTCTTTCTTTCTTTATTCTCTATTTTTCCTATATTCCTACTCTTTTTCTCTATCTCTATTTCTATCTATTTTTTTTTCTAGGTGTTTCTATTATTTCCTTACTTTTCTTCTTCTATCTTTCTTCTACCCCCTTCTCTTTTTTTTCTTAGTCATTTTCTTCTTTTCCTTTTTTCTTTCCTTTCTCTAGGTCCCTTTCTTTTTTCCGTATTCTACCTACTTCTTTTCTTCTTCTTTCTTTTCTCTTTTCTACTTTTTCTTTTCTTTTTTCTTTTTTTCCTTTTTTTTCTCTTCTCTTTTTTTTTCCTTCTTTTTTTTTTCTTTTTCTTCTTTTTTTTCTATTTTTTCCTTTCTTTCTCTTTCTCTTTTTCTTCCTTTTTTTCTTTTTTTCTTTTTCGTTTCTTTTTTTCTTTTTTTTTTTTTCTCCTTTTTTTTTCCCTATTTTTTTTTTTCTTCTTTCTATTTTCTTTCATATTTCTTCTTTCTTCTTCTCCTTTCTATTTTTTTTTTTTTTTTTTTTCCTCCTTTCTTTTTTGCTCTTTTTTCCCTCTCTTCTTCTTTTTTCCTCTATTTTTTTCTTTCCTCCTATTTTTTTCTTCTTTTTCAAATTTTCTTTTTTTATCTCTTTTTTTTTTTCTTCTCCTTTTTTTCTTTTTTTTTGTTTCCTTCATTTTGTTTTTTTTTCTTTTCCCTTTTCTACTCTACTTCCTATCTAGCTTCTAGTTCATTTCTCTTCTTTTTCTTTTTCTTCTCTCTTCGTCTTCTTTTGCTTTTTTCTTTTCCTCCTTCTTTTTTCTCTCTTCTTTCCTTCTTTTTTTCTTTTTTTCTCTTTTTTCCCTTTTTTCTTTTCCTCTCTTTCCTTTTTTCTTTTTTACCTATTTTTTTTTTTTTTCTTCTTTCCTCTTTTTTTCTAATTCCTTTTTTTCTTCCTTTTCTTTTTCTTTCCTAGTTTTTTTTTCTATTCTTTCTCTTTTTTGCCTCCTTCTGTCTCTTCCTTTCTTTCCTTTCTTTTTTTTTTTTTTTCTATTTTTTTTTTTTCGTTTTATTTATTTTTTTTTTTTTATCTTCTTTTCTAGATTTTTTCTCGTTTTTTTTTTTCTTTTCTTTCTTTCTTTTTGTCTTTTTTTTTTTTCTTTTTTCTTTTCTATTTTTTCTATCCTTTTCTTTTCTTTTTTTGTTTTTCTTCTTTTTTCCCTATCTTTTTTTTCTCTTTTTTCTTTTTATATATTATTGCTTCCTATCTTCTTTTCTTTTTCTCTTTTTTTTTTTCTTTCTTTATTTTTTCTTTTTTTCTCTTCCGCTTCTTTCTTCCTATTTTTTCTTCTTCTTCTTTTCTTTTTCTATGTTTTTTTTTCTTTTTCTTCTTTTTTTCTTTCTTTTCATTTTTTTTTTCTTCTTTCTTTTCTTTTTTCTTTTCCTTTTTTCTATTATTTTCTTTTCTTTTTCTTTATTTTTCTTGTCTTTCGTTTTTTTTTGCTTTTTGTTTTTTTTTCTTTCTCTTTTCTTCTTCTTGTTTCTTTCCTCGTTTTCTTTTCCCTTTGGTTTTTTTTCTTCTCTCTTCTTTTTTTTCTAGTTTTTTTCTTTTTTTTTTTTTTTTTTTTTCTTCTTTTTCTATCTATTTTTTTTTCTTTTTTTTTTTTTCTTCTTCCTCTTTCTTTTACTTTCTAGTTTTTTTTCTTTTTTTTTTTCTTTTTTCATCTTTTTTTTCTTCTCTTTCTTTTTTTTCTTTTTTTTTCTCTTTTTTTTCCTTTTCTTTATTTTTTCTTCTTTTCTCTTTTCATTTTTTTTTTTTTTTTTTCTTTCGTTTTTTCTTCTCTTTTCTTCTCTCTATTTTTTTCCTTTCTATTTCTTCTCTTTTCTTTCTTTCTCTCTTCTTTTCTCTATTTTTTTTCTATTTTCTTTTTTTTTTTTTTTTTTCTTCTTCTTCATTTTTTTTTTTTCTACTTTTTTCTTCTTGTTTCTCTTTTTTCTTTCTTTTTTTTTTTTCTATTTCTTTCTTTTTTTTTTTTTTTCTTTTGTTTTTTCTTCTCTTCTATCTCCTTCTTTTTTTTTCTCTCTTTCTAGATTCTGTTTTGTTCTTTCTTTTTTTCTCTCTTTTTTTTTTTTTTTCTTCTTCTTTTTTTTTTCTCTCCTTTTTTTTCTCTTTTTTTTTTTTTTTTTCTTTCTTTACTCTTTTTTCTTTTTTTTTTTTTACCTATCTTTTCTTTTCTCTTCTATTTTCTCTATCCTATTTTTCACTTTTTTTCTTTTCTTCTACTTTCTATTTCTCTATTTTCTTTTTCTTTTTTCTTCTATTCCATTCCTCTTTTTTTTTTCTAGTTTCTCAGTTTTTTTTTTTTTTTATTTTTTTTTGTTTTTTTCCCTTTTTCTTTTTTTTTTCTTTTCTTTCTTTTTTTTTTCTTTTTTTTTTTTTTTTTCTCTTAGCTTTTCCTTTTTTTTTTTCTCCCTCTTATCTTTTTTTCTAGTTTTCTTTTCTTCTTTCTTCTCTCTTTCTTCTTTCTTTCTTTTCCTTTTTTTCTGCTCTTTTTCTCTTCTTCTTTTCTTTTCTTTTTTATTTCTTTTTCTTTTTTTCTTTTTTTCTTTCCTATCTTTTTTCTTTTTTCTTTTCTTTTCTCTCTTTTTCTATTTTTTTCCTCTTCTCTTTTCTTC
Source organism: Phyllomedusa bahiana (assembly GCA_025379985.1). Taxonomy (NCBI): domain Eukaryota; kingdom Metazoa; phylum Chordata; class Amphibia; order Anura; family Hylidae; genus Phyllomedusa; species Phyllomedusa bahiana. The sequence continues at coordinate 73,023 of JAODAL010009588.1, read as the reverse complement.
TTCTATTTCCCTTTTTCTATTTTCTTTTCCTATTTTTTTCTTTTTCTAGTCTCTTCTTTCTTTTTTTTTCCTTTTCTTTTCCTCTTCTCTGTTTTTTCTTCTATTTTCTTTTTCTTTCTTTTTCTCTTATTTTTCTCTATCTCTTTTCTCTACCTTTTTCTTGTTTCTCTTCTTTTTCCCTTCTCTTTTTTCTTTTTTTTCTTTTTCCCTTTTTCTTATACTTTTTTTTTTTTTTTTGTTCTCTTTTTTCCTTTCTTTTTATCCTTTTTCTATCCTTTCCTTCTATTTTCTATCTTTTTTTTCTATTTTTTTTTTTTTCGATTTTTTTTTTCTATTTTCTTCTTTTTCCCTTCTTTTCTCCCCTTTCCTTTTTTCCTCTTTTTTTTTTTTTTTTCTTTTTTTTCTGTTTTTTCTTTTCTTTTTCTTTTTCTTTCTTCTTCTCTTTTTTCTCTCTTTTTTTTTTTTTTTTCTCCTTCTTCTTTCTATTTTCTCTCTATTTCTTTTTTTTTCTCTTCCTTTTTCCGTCTCTTCTACTCTCCCTTCTTTCTTTTTTTTTCTTTTTTCTTTTTTTTTTATTTTCTTCTTCTACTATCTCCTTTCTGTTTTCTTCTTTTTTCTTTTCTTTTTTTTTCCTTGCTTTTTTTCTTCTATTGTTCCTTTTTTTTTTCTCTACTCTTTCTATGTCTTTCTATTTCTTTTCTTTCTACTCTTCTTTTTTTCTTTTTTTTTTTTTTGTTTTTTTCTTTTTTTTCTTTTTCTTCTTTCTTTTTTTTTTTTTCTTCTCCTTTTTTTTTTTCTTTTTTTTCTTTTCTTTTTTTTCCCTTTTGTTTTTCTTCTATTCTTTTTCTTTTCTTTTCCTTTTTTCCTTTCTCCCAGTTCTTTTCCTCTTTTCTTTTTCTTATTCTTCTACTTCTATTTTTTTTCTATCTTCCCTCTTTTCATCCTTTTTTTCTTTTCTCTCTTTCTCTATTCTAGTCTATTTCTTCTTTTTTTTTTTTTCTTTTTTCTTTTTTCTTCTTATCTTTTTCTTTTTTTTTTTTTTTTTTTCTTCCTTTTTGATTTTTTTTCCCCTTTTTTCTTCTCTTCTTTTCAAGAATTTCTTCTCTCCTCTTCTTCTTTCTTTTTTTTTTTTCTATCTTTCTTTTTTTTTTTTCATCGGATTTTTTTCTATTCTTTCTTTGTTTTTATTTTTTTTTCTTTTATTTTTTTTTCCTTTTCTTCTTTTTCTATTTCTTTTTTTCTTCCCTTTTTCTTTTCTCTTTTTCTTTTCTCTCTATCTAGTTTTTTTCTTTTTCTATTCTCTTTTTATCTTTCTTTTTCTTTTTTTCCCCTATTCTCTTATTTTCTGTCTTCTCTTCTTTATTCTTTCTCCTTCCTTATTTTTCTTTTTTCCTTTTTCTATTTTTTCCTTTTTTTTTTTCTTTATTTTCTAGTTTTTTTTTTTCTTTTTTTTTTTTTTTCCTTATGTCTTCTATTTTTTTTTCCTTTTTTCTCTTTTCTTTTTCTTTCTTTCTTTCTTCTTCTAGATTTTTTTTTTTCTTTTCTCTTTTTTCCTTTTTTTTATTTTCCTTTTCTTCTTATTCTTGTTTTTTTTTTTTTTTTCTCTTTTTTCTCTTTTTTTTCATTTTTTCATTTTCTTCTCATGTGTTTTCTTTTCTTTTCTTTTTCTTTCTTTCTTTCTCTTTTTTCTTTTTTCCTATTTTTTTCTTTTTTTTTCTTCTTTCTATTCTTTTTTTTTTTTCTTTTCTCTAGTTTTCTTTTTCCTATTTCCTTCCTTTTTTTTCTTTTCTATCCTCTTTTTTTTCTCTTTTTCTTTTCTTTTTCTTCTATTTTTCTTTTTCTTTTCCTTTTTTTTTTTTCTTTTTTTCCTCCTCCTCTTTTTTTTTGCCTACTCTTTTCTCTTTTAGGTTTCTTCTTTCTCTCTTTTTTTTCTTCTTTTTTTTTTTTTTTTTCTTCTTCCACTTCCCTCTTTTTTTTTTTCCTTTTATTTTTCTCCTTTTCTTTTTTCCTTTTCTTTTCTCTTTTTCTTATTCTTCTTTTCTTACTTCTTTCTTTATCTGTTTTTCTATTTCTCTTTTTTCCTTCTTCTTCCTATTCTCCTTTTTCTCTTTTTTCCTCTTTTTTTCCTTCTTCTTCTCTATCCCTTTTTTTTCCTTTCCTCTTTTCTAATTTTTTCTTCTTTTCCCTGTTTCTTCTTTTTTTTCTTAGTTTTTTCTCTTACTTTCTTTTTCTTCTTTCCTTTTTTCCTTTTTTTTTCCGAATATTTCTTTTTCTTTTTTTCTTTTTTTTTTTTCTATTTTTCTTTTTCTCTTTGTTCTTTTTTTCTCCTTTTTTTTTTCTTTTATTTTTCTAATCCTTTTTCTTTCTTTTTTCTATTTTTGTTCTTTTCTTTTTTTTTTTCTCTCTATTTTTCTTTTTTCTTTCTATTTTTCTTCCATTCTTTTCTACTTATTTTTTCTTCTAGGTTTTTTTTTTTTTTCTTTCTTTTTTATTCTATCTTTTTTTCTATCTTTTCTTTTCTAGTCTCTCTTCTGTTTTTTTTCTTTCGGCTTCTTTCTTTTCTAGGCTATTTTTTTCCTTAGACTTTCTTCTTTCCTTTTCTTTCTTTCTTTTTTTTCTTCTTTCTGTTATCTTCTTCTATTTCTCTCTTTTTTTTTTTCGATTTTTTCTCTCTATTTCTTTATTTTCTTTTTTTTTTTTTCCTTCTTTCTTTTCTTCTCTAGCTTTTCTTCTTCTAGTTTTTTTTCTATTCCTTTTCTTCTTTCTTTTCCTTGCTCCTTTCTTTTTTTTTTCTTCTTTTTTTTTGTTTTTTTCTTACTTTCCTTTATCTTCTTTTTTTTTTTTTGATTCTTTTTTTTTTTTCTTTTTTCTCTTTTTTTTTCTATTTTTCTTTTCTTTTTTTCTTTTTTTTCTTTTTTTCTCCTAGTCTATTTTTTTCCGTCTTTCTCTGTCTTCTTTTTTCTCTTCGTTCCTTTTTTTTTTTTGTCTCTTAGGACTTTTTTTTTCCTATCGTTTTCTTCTTTTTTTTTCTTCTACTTTTTTTTTCTCTTCCTATTCTCTTCTTTTTTTTCTTTTCTATTTCTTTTCGTTTTTTTTCTTTCTTTTCTTTTTTCTATCCCTTTTCTCTCGTTCTTTTCATTTTCTTTTCTTTTTCTTCTTTTTTCTGGATTTTCTTCTTTTTCTTCTTTTTTTTTTCTTCTTTTTCTTTTTTTTTTTTTCCTTTTCTTTCGTATTTTTTCTCTTTTTTTTTTTCTTTTTTTTTTCTTTTTCTCTTTCTATTTTCTTCCTTCTTTCTATTCCTCCTTTCTTTCTTTTTTCTTTTCCTTTTTTCTCTTTTTCTTTTCTTCTATTTTTTTCTTGTTTTCTTTTACTTTTTTTCTATTCTTTTCTCTCTTTTTTTTTCTAGTTTTCTTCTTCCTCCTTTTCCTATTTTTTCTTTTTGGTTTTGTTTCTTTTTTTTTTCTATTTCTATCTTGTTCTTTTTCTTTCTTTTCTCTTTGTCTTTTTTTTTCTTTTCTTCTATTTTCTTCCTCTTTTCCTTTTTCTTGTTTTTCTTTTTTCTCTTCTCTATTTTTTTTTCTTTTCTATACTTTTTTTCTTTTTTTTTTTCTTCCTCTTCTATGTTTTTGTCTCTCTCTTACTATTCTTCCTTCTTTTTTCCTTTTTTTTCTTTCTTATCTCTTTATTTTTTTCCCTCTTCTTCCTTTTTTTTTTTCATTTTTTCTTATCATTTTGTCTATTCTTTTTCCTCTATTCTTTTTTCTTTCTTTTTTTTTTTTTTTTTTTTCTCTTTTTTAGTTTCTTCTTTTTCTTTTTATTTCTTCTTTGTTTCTTTCTTTCTTTTTTTCTAGAGTGTATTCTCCTATTTTTTGTTTTTTTCTTTTCCTTTTTCTATTCTTCTTATTTTTTCTAGCTTTTTTCTCTCCTTTGTTTCTTTTTTCTCTTTTCTTATTTTCTTTTTTTCTCTATTTTTTTTCCTCTATTCTATTTTCTTTTTTGTTCCTAACTTCTCTTTTTTCTATGTTTTCTTTTTTGTCCTGTTCTTTTGTTTTTTTTTTTTCTTTTTCTATTTTTTTTTTCTTTATTTCTATTTGTTTCTTTTTCTTTTCCTTTTTTTCTTTTTTTTTTTCTCTTTTTATTCTCTATTTTCTTTTTTTCCCTTTTTGTTTCTACTATCTACCTTCTTTTTTTGTCCCTTCTTTTTTCTTTTTTTTTCTTTTTTCTATTTTTTCCTATTTTCTCTTCTTTTCTTTTTTTTTTTTTCTTTTCATTCTATAGTTTTTTTTGTCTTTTTCTTTTTTTCTCTTTTTCTATTCTTTTATTTCTTTTTTTCTTTTCGGTTCCCCTTCTCTTTTCTAGCTTTCTAGTTCCTTTTTTCTTTTTCTATCTTATTTCTTTTTTTCTTCTTTTCTTTTCTTTTTTGTTTTTTTTCTTTTTTCTTCTATTTTCTTTCTTTTACTTTTTTTTTTCCATTCCTTATATATTTCCAACTTTTTTTTCTTCTTCTATTCTCTTATTTTCTCTTTATCTTCTTTCTCCTTTCTACCTTTTTTCTTTTCTTTCTCTTTTTCTCTTTTTTCTCTTTTCTCCTCCTTCTATTTCCTATTTTTTTTTCTAGTCTTTTTTCTATCTTTTTTTTGTTCGTTTATTTTTTTTTTTTTTTTTCTCTTTCTAATTTTCCTAGTTCCTTTCTTTTTTCTCTTTTCCTACTTCCCTTTTCTTTCTATTCTCTTTTCTCTTTCTTTCTTCTTTTTTTTTCCCTCTTCTCTTTTCTTTTTTCTTCTTCTTCTTTTTTCTCCTTTTTTCTTTCTCTTTCTTCTCTTTTTTTTTCTTTTTTTTTTCTTTTTCCTCTTTTCTTTTTTTTTTTTTTCTTCTTCTTTTCTATCTCTTTAGGTCTTCTTTATTTTTTGCCTCTCTTTTTCTATCCTTTCTTTCTTTTTTTTTCTTTTTATTTTCCTTTCTTTCTTTCTATTTTTTTCTTTTTTTTTCTGTTCTTTTTTTTTTTTGATTTCTTTCTTTTGTCCTTTTTTTTTCTTGTTTCCTCCTAACTCATTCTTTTCTCTCTTTTTTCTTCTTTCTTCTTTGTTTTCTAGGTTTTTTTTCTTTTTTCTGTTTCTTTTTTCTTTTTTTCTATTCTTTTCCTCTTTTTCTACTTTCTAGATCTTTTTATATTTTTGCTTCCTCTATTTTCTTCCCCTTCTTTTTTCTTTTTCTCCTAGCTTTTTTTATCTTTTCTCTCTATTCTATTTTTCTCTTTTTTTTCTTTTTTTTTTTTTTTTTTCTATTTCTAGCTCTTTGTTTTTTCTTTCTATCCTCTTTTTTGTTTTTTCCTTCTCTTCTTTTATTTCTTTCTTTTCTTTGTTCTTTTTTTTCTTCTACTTTTTCTCTTTTCTTTATTTTTTTTCTTTTTCTTCTTTCTTTTCCTTTTTTTCATTCTTCTTTCTTCTCTCTTTTTTTCTTTCTTCTCTCTTTTTCTTTTTTTTTTTCTTTTATTTTCTTACTCTTTTTTCCTTTTTTTTTTTCTCTTTTCCTATTTTTTCTCTTCCTTCTTTCCCATTCTTTTCTCCTCTCTTTCCTTTTCTTTCGCTCTCAGTTTTCTATTTCTTCTTTTTCCTTCTCTTTCTACTTCTTCTAGTTCTTCTTTTTCTCATCTCTTTCTCCTTTTTCCTAGCTTTTTTTCTTTCTCTTTATTTTTCAATTTTTCTTTTTTTTTCTTCTTCTCTTTTTTCTTCTATCTTTCTTTTCTTCTTTTTTCTTTTTTATTTCCTATTTTTTTGTTTTTTTCTTTTTTTCTTCTTTCTCTTCTCTATTTTCCCTTCTCTATCACTTTTTTTCTTTCCTTTTTTTTCACTTCTTTTTTCTACTTTCGTTCCAACTCTTTCTTTTCCTCTTCTCTTTTTTTCTCTTCTTCCTTTCTTCTTCTCTTTACTTTCTATTTTTTCTTTTCTCTTTTTTTTCCCTATCTCCTCTATTTTTTCTTTCTCTTTTTCCTCCCTTTCTATTCTCCTTCTTTTTTTTCTTCTCTCTTCTATTCTCTACTTCTTTTCTTTCTTTTCTCTTCTTTTCTTTCTTACTTTTTCTTTTTCTAGTTTTCTGTTCTTTTATCTTTTTTTTCCTTTCTTTTTTTTTTTCTTCTTCTCTTTCTTTTTTTTCTTATTTTCTTTCTTCTATTTTTTCTATTCTTCTTTCATCTCCTTTTTTTTTCTCATTCTCTTCTTTTTTCTTTTTTTTTTTTTTTTCTAATCTTTTTCTTTCTCTTTCTTTTATCTTTTTTCTCCTTTTTCTTCTCTTTTTTCTTTTCTTTCTTTCTAGTTTTTTCTCTCTTTTTCTTTCATTCTCTTTTCTTTCTTTTTTTTTTCTTTCATATTATCTCCTCTTCTATTTCTTTTTTTTTCTCTTCTTCCCTTCTTTCTTTTTTTCTCTTTCTTTTTTTTTTCCGTCTCTTTATTTCTATCTTTCTTCTTTTCCTACTTGTCTTCTCCTCCTTTTCCTTTTTTCTTTTTCTTTTTTCTTTCCGCTCTTCTTTTCGTTTTTTTTTTTACTTTTTCTATTTTATTCCTTTCTTCCTTTTTATTCTCTTCTAGTTCTATTTTCTCTTTTTCTTTCATCTCCATCTATTTTTTTTTCTTTTTCTTTTTTCTACTTTTTTCCTATGTCCTATTTTTCATCTCTCTCCCCTTTTCAACTATATTTCTTTCTTTCTTGTCTCTCTTCTTTTCTCTCTTTTTTTATCTATTTTCTTTTTTTATTCTTTTTCTTTTTCTCTTTTTTCTCTATTTTTTTCTATTATCTTAATTTTTCTAAATATATTTTCTCTTCATTTTCCTTTTTTCCCCTCTACCTTTTTTTTCATCTTTATATTCTTTCTCACTTTTATTTTTCTTTTCTTTTTTTCTTTCTTTTTTCCTTCTTCTTCGTTCCCTCTCTGTTCTCCTTTTCCTCTCCTTTTTTTTTTTTCCTTTTCCTTTCTTGCCTTCTTCCCTTCTCTCTATTCTTTATTTTTCTTTTTTCTCCACTTCTTTGTTCTCCCTTACTTTTTTTTCTATTCCTCTTTTCGTTTTTTTTTCCTTCTCTCTTTCCTAGGTCCCTACTTTCCCTTTTCTTCTGTATTTCCCTTTTTTTTCTCTTCTTTTTTCTTTTCCCTATTTTCTTCTTCCTTCTACTATTCCTTTTCCTTTTTCTTTCTCTATTTTTCTACTCTTCTATTTTTTCTCTTCCTTTCCTCTTCCTAGCTCTTCTTTTCCAAATTTTTTCTCTCCCTTTCTTTTTTCTTTCTTCTTTCTTTCCTTTTTTCTCTCTTTCTTCTTTTCTTTCTTTCCTATTCCTTCTCTTTTCTTCTTTTTTATTTTTTTCTTTTCTTTCTTTTTTTCTACTTTTTTTCTCTCTTTTCTCTTTTTTTCTCTTTTTCTTCCTTCTCCTTTATTTCTCCTCTTCTTTTCTTTTCTATTCTTTTCTTTCTTTTTCTCTTTTCTAGTCTCTCCATCTTCTATGTTTTCTCTTCATCTTCTATCCCCTACTTTTTTTTCTCTCTTTTCCTCTCTTTTTTCTCTTCTTTCTTTTCTCTTAGTTTCTATCTTTCTTTCTTCTTTCTTTTTCTATCTTCTCCCTTTCTACTCTGTTTTCTATTCTTTTCTTCCTTCCTCTTTTCTTTCTAGCTTTTTTTCCTATCCTATTTTTCTTTCCTATCTATTCTCTTTTCCTCTTCTCTCTTTCCTTTTTTTTCTCTTCTTCTCTATTCTTTCTATTCTCTCTATTCTTTTTTTCTTTTCTTTCTACTAATTTTTTCTCTTTCTTCTTTTCCTTTCTTTTTTTTTCTCTTCTTCCATTTTTTCCTTTTCTTTTTTAGTTTTCTGTCTAGACTTTTCTTCTCTCCCTTTCCCTCTTTTTCCTTTTTTTCTCCTTCTTTTTTCCTCTTCTACTTTTTTTTTCTTTCCTTCTTTCTTCTCTTCTTCTCTTTTTTCTTTTTTCTTTTCTTTTATTTCTTTTCTAGGGTTTCCTACTTTTTTTCCTCTCTCTTTTCTATCTTCTACTACTTCTTTCCTTTTTCTCTCTCTTCTTCTCTTTTTTTTCCTTTTTTTTCTTAGTTCTTTTCCCCTTTTCTCTTTCCCTATTCTCCTTCTCTCTTCCTATTCCTTTTTTTTTTTTCCTTTTTTTCTTCTTCCTCTATCTTCTACTTCTTTTCTCTTCTTTTCTTCCCCCCTATTCTCTTCTTTTTCTACTCCCTCCCTTCCTCTTCTCTTCTTTACCTCCTTTCTTTTTTTCCCTTTTCTTTCTCTTCTTCTCTATTCTTTCTACTCTTTTCTCTTTTTTATCTCCTACTCTTGTTTCCTACTTCCTTTTTCTCTTTCTACGTTTTTTTTTTCTTCTATTTCTTTTCCTCTTCTTCTTCCTTCTCTTTCTCTTTTCCTTTTCTTTCTCTAACTCCTTCTCTTTCTTTTTTTCTCATTTTACACTCTTTTCCCTTTCTCTTTACATTTTTTTTTATCTTTTTCGTTTTTCTTTCCTTTTCTACTTTTTTTTTCCTATCTTTCTTTTTCTTTTTTTTTTTTTTTCTATTTTTCTACTTTCTCTTCTTCTTTCTTTTCTTATTTTTCTCTCGTTTTTTGTTTTTTTTCTTTCCTTTCTTTCTTTTCTTTTATTCCTTCTTTTCTTTTTTTCTAGTTTTTTCTACCCTTCTTTCTTTTTTTTCTTTCCTTTTCTTCTCCTTTTTTTCTATTTTTTTCTTTTTCCTTCTTTTCTCTTACTCTCTTTTATTTTTTCCTTTTCTAGTTTTTTTCCCCTTTCTTTTCTCCTTCTACTTTTTTTTTCCCTATTTTTTCTTTTCTAGTTTTTCTTTCTTTCTTTTTCTCTATTTTCTTTTTCTTTCCTACTTCTTTCATTTCTCCCTTTCTCTTTTTTTATTTTCTTTTCTTCCTCTTCTTTTTTTTTATCTTATTTTTCTTCTATTTTCTCTATTTTTCTAAGTTCTTCCTTTTTTTCTAGACTTTCTTTCTCCCTTTCTTCTCTTCTATGTTCCTAGCTTTCTATTCTTCTTTTTATTCTTTTTCTCTTCTTTTTCTCCTTTTTTTTTCTTTTCTTCTATTTATATCTTTCTTACTTTTTTTCTTTCTATTCTTGTTTATTCTTCTTTTCTTCTCCTTCTCCTTTTATTCCTTCTCCTTTTTTTTTCATTTTTTTTTCATTTCTTTCTCTTTTTTTTTCTATCTTCTCTGTTCTTTTCTCCTTTCTCTCTTTCTTTTCTTTTTTCTTCTCTTTTCTCTCTTCTTCCTCTTTTTCTATTCTACTTTTTTTCTCTTTTTGTTCTTTTTTCTCTTTCCTTTTTTCTTTCTTTTTCTCTTTCCTTCCTTCTTCTTTTTCCTTAGTTCTTTTTTTTTATTTCTTTTTTTCTTTTTTTTTTCTCTAGTCTTATTTTTCTTTCTTTTTCTTTTTTTCTTTTAATCTTTTTCTTCTTATTTAATTCTTTTTTTTTTTCTCCATTTTTTTATTTTTTCTCTTTATTTTTATTTATTATATATCTTTATTTTTATTTTTATTTATCTTCATCTATTATAATATTTATTATTTTTTTCTTCTCTTTTTCTTTTTTCTTTTCTTTCCTTCTTTTCTTTTTCTCTTCTTCTTTCCATTTTCGCTTTTTTCTTTTTTTTTTCTATCCCTTCTTTCTTTTGTCTTCTCTATTTCTCTCTCTTTTTTCTCTTTCTTTTCTCTTTTTTCTCTTTCTACTAATCCTACTTTTTCTTTTTTTTCTTCTTCCTTTTTTTTTCTTTTTCTTTTTTCTCTTTTCTCTATCCCTCGTTTTTTTTTCTTCTTTTCTTTTTTTTTCTATTCCTCTTTTTTTCATTTTTCTCCTTTTTTTTCTCCCTTCATTTTTCCTTTTCTTCTATCTCCTTTTCTATTCTTTTTTCTTCTTTTTTCTTTTTTCTTTCTTTTCCTCTTTTCCTAGGGTTATACTATTTTTCTAGTTTTTCTTTTCTATTTCTTCTATTTTTTTCATAACTCCTTTCCTTTCTCCTAAACTTCTTTTTTCCTTTCTTTTTCTTTTTTTTTTTTTTTATTCTCTCTTCTTCTTTTTTTTCTATCTTTCTCTAGATTCTTTCTTTCTCTCTTCTTCTTTTTTTTTTTATTTCTTTTCTTTTCTTTCCTTTTTTTTTTCTTCTTATTCTCCTTTTTCGTTCTCCTTTTTCTTCTTTCTTTATTTTTTTTTTTTTTCTTTTCTCTTTTTCTTTTTCCTTTTCTCTCTGTTCCCTTTATTTCTTTCTCTTTTCTCTTTTCCTTCTTTTTTTTTTTTTTTCTACTCTAACTTTTCTTTTTTTTTTTTTTTTCTTTCTTTTCTTTTCTTTTTTTTTCTTCTTTTTCTTTTTTCTAGTCTTTTTTTCTTTTTTTTTCTTTTCCTTTTTCTTTTTTTTCTTTTTTATTTTTTTTCTAGTTTTTTTTCTCTTTTTCCCTTTCTTTTTTTCCTTTTTCCTATCTTTTTTTCTCTTTCTTTTCTTCCCTCTACTTTTCTTCTTTTCTATCTTTCTTTTTCCCTTTCTCTTTTTTTTTTTTCTTTTCTTTTTTTCTTTTTTCTCTTCTTTCCTCTCCTTTTTTTCCCTTTCGTCTTTCCTATTTCTCTTTTCTTTTTTATTCTACTTTTCTATTCCTTTTTTCTATTTTTTCTTTTTTTCCCTTCTTTCTTTTCTTTTTTCTTTCTACTTCTTCCTTCTCTTTCTTCCTTTTCTCCTTTTTACTCTCCTTTTCTTTTTTTTTTTCTTTCTTTTCTCTTTCTTTTTCTTCTTCTTTCTCCAATTCTATTTTTTTTCTCCTCTTTTCTCCTTTCTTTTCTATATTCTTTCTCTTTTTTTTTTCCCTTTTTTTTTCCTTTTTTTCTTTTTTTTTTTCTTCTTCTCTAATTTTTTCCTTATTTCTCTTTTTTTCCGTTTCTCTTCTTTCTAGATTTTTTTTTATCTCCTCTATTTCTTCTTTATTTTCTTTTTCTATCCTCTTCTATTTTCTATTTTTTTTCTTTCTATTTTCTCTTTTTTTTTTTTCTTTTTTTTCCTTTTCGTTTCTTTCTTTTTCTTTCTTACCTATTTCCTCTTTCTTCTTTTTTCTCTTTCTCTCACCTTTTTTTTCTTTTCTTTTGTTTCCTTTCTTTTTTTTTCTATTTCTTTTCTTCTTTTCTCTATTCTTCTTTTCTTCTCTTCTTTCTTTTTTCTTTCTGTTTTCTATTCTTTCTCTTACTTCTTTTTTTTTTTTTTTTTCCTTCTTTCTTTTTTTTTATTTTCTCTCTTAGATCCTCTCTTTTTTTTCTATTCCTTTTTTTTTTTTTTCTCATTTTCTTCTTACTTGTTTTCTCTTTTTTCTTCCTACTCTTTCTTTCTTTTCTTATTCTATCCTTTTTCTTTTTTTCTTTCTTTTCCTATTTTTTTCTAGATTCTTTTTCTCTTTCCTTTTCTTTTCTTTTTTTTTTTTTTCTTTTTTTTTCTTCTTTCTATTTTCTTCTTTCTAGTTTCTTTTTTTCTTTTTCTTTTTCTTCTTTCTTTAGACCCTCGGCCCGCACGAAGCTAATGTCGTATATCGGGGGACCCAGAAAGGGTGGGGACACAGGGGCTAAAACGATGTCATACGCCCTGAACTCCATCCCAAACAGGACGCCACCACCCTGGCCCTAGGGGGACTAGCGTCACTGTCGACCCATCTGAGACGGACCACTTCCTCCTGGGGACACCTTGCCCGGTTTGGAGGGCGGCCTGGCTCCCTGGCTCCGTCCTTTGCTATCGGCAGGGGAGGAGGAGCCCATGCCAGTCTCCTTCCAAAGGACAGTGGGATCTCGGCCTCCCTCTATAGTGACCGACTCTCCTCCCATTCTTTAGAGCTCCAAGAAGTGACACTGATATTTTCCTCGCTCCCTGTTACCGGTGGCGGCAACCTAGAACCTCCCTCCCCCCCGGCCACAACTGTAGCATAGCTCCGCCCTCCGCCTGTACCTAAGGTGGAGGGACCTGGTGCGGCCGGAGGGGGTGGTGGGCCAGCGCCCTCCCCCTTACTATGTACAGTGTTTACCAATACACCTTTTTTTTGGTTGTCATTTGCCCCTACACTTGTTTCATTAGACATTTCCACATTCGCTCCCCCATTCATCCCTTCATTCATCTCCTCACTCCCCCCTAACAAGTGTCACCCTCACTTTCCCCAAACATTCGTCCCCGCACCCTCCCCTACATTCGTCCCCGCACCCTCCCAAACACGTTCCCGCCACCCTCCCCTACATTCGTCCCCGCTCCCTCCCCCCTTCATTCATCCCCACGTCTTCCCTACATTCATTACAATCTATTGTTTTTCATCCTTCCTGCCTCCCCTCACCCCCTCTTGCCTCCGCATTCATACCTGGACCGCCTATTATTTATGGGTTTGTTGTTTTCCTTTGGGACTGAGCCCGGGGTTTGGGTCTGACACTGAATCTTGGATATTTTCCTGGATGTTTTCCTGACTATTACACCGTGAACCCCAACTTGTCTCCATTTTTTGCTCATCCCCGGAGCCGCCTGCACTAGATCCTGCTGGGGTGATCTCAAAAGACTCCAGGGATGGGCCCAAACACCAGCCGGGCATCTTCCCCAACAGCCTTTTTGGACCTCCTTTTCTTCCCCTTCCCCTTTTCTTCAGGGAAATCTCCCCCGAAGGCAAAGGTCATGAAGGTTTTAGACTGGGGAGATTTAGCTGGGAGACGATTTGTTTCCAACACATCCCCCCCTCCCCTCATCACCTACATCCTGGCTTACAGCTGTTTCTTTCCCTGTTAATTCTTGAACTACTATTTGATTTGGGGGAATCCCACTATTATACTGGGATAGTTCTTGTGGTGGTTCTTGAACCACTGTCTGCTGCTTGATAGCCCCGTCTTCAGGCCGTGGAGGTCCGGTTGCCTCCTTTTCCATGGTCTCCACCCCTTCTACTTCTTCCTCATCCTCCTCCTCCCTCTCTTCTTCCCACTCCTGTTTACCGCTCTGTATTTCTTTAAACCTGGTATCGTTAATAAGTTTCTCCTTGAAGGGGCCACTATTTTCCAAGATCACGGTTTTTTTTTTCGTTAATTTTTTTATTATTTCCCGTGTACTTTCTATATCTTTTTTAACATTTTTCCTTTTTCTCGCAGGGGTACTTTTAAGCTTTAATTTTAACATGTCGATTTTCCGTTGTAGTTTGATTATTTCTCTCCCACTTTCTTCAAACTCTTTTAAGAAAAGGGCTATGCGTGAGCCGAATGTATAAGCGTTTTCGCCTACCGCCATAACTCCCCAATTTTTAATTGGGGTGAGGGAAGAACCCCCTTCTTCTAGATCCTCTGCTTTGGCGAGAATTCTTTTACTCCTTCTTATGGGCGTGATGTTAGGCTTAATCTCTAGGTTGGTGCTTAAGTTAGCTTTTGGGCTAAAACTGGGGCTAACGCCTGGATTTTTATTGGACTCAACTTCTAGGTTGGCACTATAGTAGTTTTACTGCCGCACTATTATTTCCATATCTCTGGTTTTATTAACAAGTATTCTTTTCTTATTTTACCTTAACTTTTACTGGAATCTGGATATACATGCATACCTGTCATCACTTTATTTTACTTTTTAGTGTTGCTGCCCCTACTGGCAGAGGCGCAACTGCACTTGAATTCAGCACTTTTGAGTTACCATACCAGTTGCTAACAGCAGGGGTCGCCGGGAGAGACACAAGTCCACTGCCGTGAATCTGGCTCAAATCCCAGCAACTTCTCCTGCCGTCGTCGCTGATCGTGTCCTGGATTCTTTCTCCATCTCTCATTTCACCTTTTCCTGTGGCCACAGCTCTCCCCTGCTTCAGGTGGGCATTGCTGCAGTCTAAGGGATGCCCGGCAACACTCTCTGGCATGGACAGGTCAGGTATTTACTACCAGCGGGATCCTCCGCTCTGCTGCCGTCACTGATGCTGTCGGGCACACTTTCCTGAGCACGATCCTCCGCTGCGCTGCTTCTCCTGTCCCCAGGGACGGCCGTTGTTTGCTCCTGTCCAGGGATAGCAGTTGTTCTTTCTGTGCGGTCAGCGTGACCTCCTTTCTTCAGAGACGCATCACTGCTCCTCTGCTTATCAGTGCTTCTCCTCCCCTCAGCATTCTTCACATTGCTGCATATACCAGGGATCGCAGGGGAACCAGGGGACCCGCCGCAAAGCAAGCCCCCTGCCTCTTCTCCCCCGCTGTCACTGATGTTGCTCATTCTCCTCCGGGCCAGCACCTGCATATCCCGACCCCCAGGGGCTTATTCACGGGGGGGGGGAAGGGGTTTTGGAAAACACGTAATAAATCGTTCTTATGGGTCGCTTCCCCCCAGGCAGCAGGGAGAGAGCTTCCCCAGACGCTTCCAGCTGTGAGAACCGCCAAACACTGTACTGCTCCTCCTCCTCCTCCACACGTGTGAACGTGCCTCACTCCTGGATAGAGTGATATGGAGCATGCTGGTATAACCTGGGGATCTCCTGTATATAGTGATATGGAGCATGCTGGTATAACAGGTTGATCTCGTGTATATAGTGCATATGAGCATGCTGTATAACCTGGGGATCTCACTGTATTTAGTGATATGGGCAATGATGGATAACCTGGGGAATCTCCTGTATATATAGTGATATGGAGCATGCTGGTAAAACCTGGGATCTCCTGTTTAGTGATTTGGAGCATGCTGGGTATAACCTGGGGATCTCTGTATATAGTGATATGGAGCATGCTGGGTATACCTGGGCCTTCCTGTATATAGATGAGTATGGAGAGTTGCTGGTATAAACCTGGGATCTACCTGTAGTATTTAGTGATATGGAGGAATGCTGGTAGAACTGGGATCTCCCACTGTATATATGATATGAAGCATGCTGGGTATAACTGGGGATCTCCTGTTTATAGTGATATGAACTTGCTAGTATAACCTGGGCCTCGCCTGTATATAGTGATATGGAGCATGATGGTATAACCTGGGCCTCTCCTGTATATAGTGATTTTGAGCATGCTGGTATAACCTGGGATTCCTGTATATTGTGATATGTGCATGCTGTATAACCTGGGCCTCTCCTTTATATAGTGATATGGAGCATGCTGCTATAAACCTGGGGATCTCATGTAATATAGTGATATCAGAGCATGCTGGTAGAAACTGGGAACTTCATGTTATAGTAGATATGGGGCATGCTGGTAGAACCTGGGGATCTCCCTGTATATAGTGATATGGAGCATGTTGTATAACTGGACCTCTCCTGTATATAGTGATATGGAGCATGCTGCTATAACCTGGGGATCTTCATGTATATAGTGACTATGGAGACATGTGGTATAACCTTGGGGATCTCCTGTATATAGTGCATGCTGGTATAACCTGGGCCTCTCCTGTATATAGTGCTCATGGAGCATGCTGGAATAACCTGGGGATCTCCTCTTATAGTGATATGGAGCATTCTGGTATAACCTGGGATCTCCTGTATATAGATGAAATGGGGTGTATGGTATAACATGGGATCTCCTGTATATAGTGTATGGAGCATGATGGTATAACCTGGGGATCTCCTGTATATAGTGATATGCAGAATGCTGGCATACCTGGGGATTCTCCTGCATACAGTGATATGGAGCATGCTGGTATAACCTGGGCCTCTTCCTGTATATAGTGATATGGAGCATGCTGGTATTAAACTGGCCTCTCCTTGTATATGAGTAATATGGAGACTGCTGGTATAACCTGGGGATCTCCCTGTATTTATTTAGTGATTTGAGCATGCTGCTAGTAACCTGGGATCTCCTGTTATAGTGATATGGAGCATGATGGTATAACTGGGCTCTCTGTATATAGTGATATGGAGCTTGCCTGGTATAACCTGGGAGATCTCTGGTATATAGTAGGTATGTACATGCTGGTATAACCTGGGGATCTCCGAGGTATATAGTGATATGGAGCATGTGTATAACCTGGGATCTCCGGTATATAGTGGTATGGAGCAATGCTGGGTAATAACCTGGGGGATCTCCTGTAATAGGTGATATGGTGCATAATAGGTATACCTGTGATTCTCCTGTATTATAGTGATATTGGAGCATGTGGTATAACTTGGAATCTCGTCTGTATAGTAGTGATATGGAAGCATGCTGGTTGTAACCTGGGCCTCTCCTGTAGTATTAGTGGATATGGAGCATTGCTGCTATAACTGGGGATCTCATTTGTATATACGTGATATGGAGCATGCTGGTATAACCTGGGCCTTCTCCTGTATATTGTGATATGGGAGCAGGCTTGTATAACCTGCGGGATCTCTGGATAATAGTGGTATGGAGCATGCTGGGTATAACCTGGGGATCTTCCTGTATATAGTGATTTGGAGTCATGCTGGTATACATGGATTCTCGGTATATAGTGGTATGGTGCATGCTGGTATAACCATTGGGATCTCCTGTATATAGTGATATGGAGCATTAACTGTATTACCTGTGTGTGATTCTCCTGTATATAGTGTTATGGAAGCATGCTGGTTAACCTTGGGATCTCCTGTATATAGTGATATGGAGCATCGCTGGTTTAACCTGGGCAACTCTCCTGTATATAGTGATATGGAGAATGTGGTATAACTGGGCCTCTCCTTGTATATAGTGATATGGAGCATGCTGGTATACCTGGGGATCTCTGTTTTATGTAATATGGAGCATGCTGGCGTATAACCTGGGGATCACCTGTATACAGTGATATGGAGCATTGCTTGGTATAACCTGGGCCTCTCCTGTATTATAGTTGATATGGAGCAGTGCTGTATAACCTGGGCCTCTCTTGTATATAGTAATATTGGAGCATGCTGGTATAGATCCTGGGAGATCTCATGTATAAGTGATATGGAGGCATGCTGCTATAACCTGGGGGCGGATCTCCTGTATATAGTGAAATGGAGCATGCTGGTATAACCTGGGCCTCTCCTGGTATATTGTGATATGGAGCTTGCTTGTATAACCTGGGGATCTCTGGTTATATAGTTGTATGGAGCAGCTGGTATACCTAGGGGATCTCCTGTATATAGTGATATGGGCATGCTGGTATAAAACTGGGGATCTACCGAGTATATAGTGGTATGGAGCATGCTGGTATAACCTGGGATCTCTGTATCTGTCGATTATGGTCAGCTGACTTGGTATAAACCTGTGGTGTGATTATCCTTGTAGCTTATTATAGTGATATGGATGATGGTATAACTTGGGATCTCCTGTTATAGTGATATGGAGCATGATTGGTTTAACTGGCCTCTCACTGTAATATAGTGATATGGAGTCATGTGGCTATAACCATGGGCCTCTCCTGTATAATAGTTGATATGGAGCATGTGGTAGTAACATGGGGATCTACCTGTATGTTAGTAATATGGAGCATGCTGGTATAACCTGGGAACTCCTGATATAGTGAATATGCTAGCTTGCAGTATAACCTGGGGAATCTCCTGTATATAGTGATTATGGAGCATCCTGGTATAACCTGGGAGATCTATGTATATAGTGATATTGAAGCATGTCTGGAAAACCTGGGCCTCTCCTGTAATAGTGGTATGGAGCATTGCTGGTATAACCTGGGGATCTCCTCCTGTATATTAGTGGTATGGAGCATGTGGTCATAACCTGTGGTATCTCCTTATTAGGATATGGAGAAATGCTGGTATAACCTGGGCCTCTCCTGTATATAGTGATATGGTGAGCATGCTGGTATAAAAATGGGGATCTCCTGTATATAGTGATATGGAGCATGCTGATATAACCTGGAGATCTCCTGTATATAGTGATATGGAGCATGAGGATATAACCTGGGCCTCTCATGTATTTAGTGATATGAAAGCATGCATGGTATAACATGGGTCCTCTATTGTATATAGTGATATGGATCATGCTGGTATACCTGGAGGATTCCTGTATATACTGACTATGGAGCATGGCTGTATATAAACCTGGGGATCTGTCCTGTATATAGTGAGTATGGTGCATGCTCTATACCCCTGGGGGATCTCTGTATATAGTAGATATGGAGCATGCATGGTATAACATGGGCCTTCCTGTATATAGTTGGTATGGAGCATGCTGGTATAACCTGGGGAATTTCCTGTTATTATAGTGATATGGAGACTGCTGATAACCTGGGAGATCTCATGTATATTGTGATATGAGCATGCTGGTTTACTTGGGGTATCTCTGATATAGTGATATGGAGCATGCTGGTATAACCTGAGAGAATCTCTCTGTATATTTTGATATGGAGCATGCTGCTATAACCTGGGTGATCTCCTGTATATAGTGTTATGGAGCTGCTTGCTCATAACCTGGAGGATCTCACTGTATTATAGTGATATGGAGAATGCTGGTATACCTGGCCTTCTACTGTATGTATATAGTGGATATGGAGCATGCTGGTATAACCTGGGCCTCTCTCCTGTATTAGTCATATGGAGCAGGCTGGAATCTTATATCCTGGCCTATCCTGTATATAGTGGATATGGAGCATGCTGGTATAACTGGGGATTCCTGATATAGCAGTGATTTATGGAGCAAGACTGGTATAACCTGGGCATCTCTGGTTATATAGGTGATATCGGTGCATGCTGATATTACCTGGGAGATCTCCTGTATTTATGTGATATGGAGCATGCTGTATAACTGGGCATCTCCTGTGTATATTAGTGATATGAAGCATTGTGGGCTGTGTGTGTGTGTGTGTCTCCTGTATATAGTGTATGGATCATGTGGTAATACCTGGGGATTCCTGAATATACTGATATGAGCATGCTGCGTATAACTGGGGATCTCCTGTATATAGTGATATGGAGATGCTGCTAATTATAACATGGGGGATCTCCTGTTTTATTGTGTTATGGAGCTTGCTGGTTAACATGGGCCTCTCCTGTATATTGTGGTAGTGGAGCATGCTGGTAAAACCTGGGGATCTCCCTGTTATATAGTGATATGAGGCATGCTGGTATACAACTGGAGATTCTCCTGTTTATAGTGATATGGGAGCATGCTGAGGTATAACCTGGGGATCTCCTGTATATTTGATATGGTAGCATGCTGGTATAACCTGGTGATCCTCCTGTATATAGTGATATCGGGCTGCTGCTTTTAACCTGGGATGCATCTCCTATTTATTAGTGATATGGGCATGCTGGTATAACTGGGCCTCTCCTGTTTATAGTGATTGGAGCATGCTGGTAGAAACACTGGGGCTCTAAGTGTTGTTGTCATATGTGAAGGCTGGTATATCCTGGCCTCTCCTGTATATAGTGATATGGAAACATGCTGGGTTTAAACCTGGGGATCATCTGTTTATAGTGATTATGGAGCATGAGGGTATAAAAACTGGGGATTCCTGTATATAGTGATATGGAGCATGCTGGTATAACCTGGAGATCTCTGTAATAGTGATATGTGCATGCTGCTATAAAATGGGATCTCCTGTATATAGTGATATGGAGCTTGGATGGTATTATATCTGGGCGCCTCTCATGTTTTTTAGTGATTGGAGCATGCTGGTAGATCATGGGGCCTCTCCTCTATATAGTGTATGGAGCAATGCGTGGTATAACCTGCGGGGATCTCCTGTATATGCGTGAGATGGGCATGCTGGTTTACTGGGGCATCACCGGTTATTGTTGTTATGGAGCATGCTCGGTATACATGGAGAATACTCCTGTACTTATATCGTGATATGGAGCATGCTGGTATAAACCTGGGGATCTCCTGTATATAGTGATATGGAGCTGCGGTTAACCAGGGGAACTCGGTATATAGTGATATGGGCATGCTGGTATTACCTGGAAGAATCTCCTGTATATATAGTGATATGGAGCATGCTGGTATAACCTGGGCCTTCTCTGTAATAGTGATAGAGCGTATCACCTGGGGCCTCTCCTGTATATTATGATTGATATGGAGGATGCTGGTATACAGGCCTCCTCCTGTTATAGTGGTATGGAAGGGATGTGGTATAACCTGGGGATCTCCTGTATATAGTGATATGGCAATTGAGCATGCTGGTAGAAACCTGGGGTTCTCCTGGAAATAGTGATTGGAGCTGCTGCCATAACCTTGGGGATCTCTGTATATAGTGATATGGACGCATCGCTGGTTATACCAGGGGATCTCCTGTTTATAGTGATTTGGAGCATGCTGGTATAACCTGGGCCTCTCCTGTATATAGTGATATGGAAGGCATGTGGGTATAACCTGGCGCCTATCCGTGTATTAGTGATTGGAGCATGCTGGTATAACCTTGGCCTCCCCTGTACATAGTGATATGGGAGCATGCTGGTTAACCTGGCCTCCTCCTGTATTTAGTTATATTGTCACTCGAGTGGTACCTGGCTGCCCGCTCTTACCTCTCGCGCTCCCGCGTCTCCCGTTCTCCTGGCGGCCGGAGTGCGCATGCCTGCGGCCTTAGGGCGCTGCGCGCGCCCGGCTCTCACGGATTGAAAGCGGGCTGTACGGCCCCGATTAGGGTTAAGGCTGCAGGTGACCTATTTAACCACTTCCTTCTCGGGTCACCTTTGCCGGATCTTTAGTGCGTTAATGCCTTCAGAGAAAGTTATCTGCTTGTTATCCTGTCTTACCGTGTAGTCCGAACCGTCTCGACTCTGTGTCTTGACCACGAACGTTGGCGCCTGTCCTGACTCTTGCCTGTTCCCCGACTTCGCCTATGTCTCACTTTTTGTTACCAAGTACTGCCTTGGGCTGCCACCGCAAGCAAGTCCGCCAGGGGACGACTTGGTAGTTCTCGCCGCGCAAGTCCATCCGGCGGGCTCTGGTGAAAACAGGGCTCTTACTTAGATTCCGTCCCCTGGTACGGCTTACACCACGCAGCGCTTGCAGGTAGTCCAGCGGATCCATACCGGCATTCGTTACAGTAAGATCCGGCCATGGATCGCCAAGGTCCATCTGCCCAGTTGAAGCCGGACTCCTTCACGGCGATAGTGGCTCAGCAGTCACAACAACTAGAGCAACAAGCCAAGCAGCTAAAACCAGGTGTCCGCCATGATGCAGCAGCTTCCTGGCTAACCAAAAGCCGCCGACTCCTCCTCTGTGGGACACACTCCGCCAGCACGGGACTTCTCGGCTAGGCTTACCACTACCTGAACAAGTATGACGGGGACTCCAACTGTGCAGGGGATTTATTACCAGTGCTCGGCATGCACTTTTGAGTTGATGGTGCCGGTCCAATTTCCCTCTGAACGTTCCAAGGTGGCCTTCGTGGCAGTCTGCTGTCCGGGCCAGCGCACCAAAGACAGCGGGGGCCAACCCTCTCTGGGACGGGGCGATCCGGGTGGGGGACGGACGACCTACAGGCTTTCCTCTCAGAGTTCCGCAGTGTCTTTGAGAGGAGTAGGGACGGGCATCCTCGGCAGGGACCGCCTCTACTGTAATATTCGCAGGGTGACACTCCTCGGTCGGCGGGACTACGCAGTCGGTTTCGGACCTGGCATCAGAGCTTACCCTGGAATTGACCGCCGCTCTATGTGTCACTTTCAAAAAGGGCTTGCCTGCATGAGTAAAGGACGCCCTAGCAGGCGTAGAGAGATCCCGTCTTCCTCCACTCGCGAGTGGTCCACCTAGTATCGGATCGATGTTCGCTTGCCGAGCGGCATAGAGGATCACTTATCGACAGGAAACGTGATTCTCCGCCCGACCACGCCGTTCTGCCTCGCCTGGATCCGGTCTTCCAAAGGACCAACAGCTGGCCACGCTTTCACTTCAAACCCCCCAGCTGAAGAACCCATGCAGGTGGACCGGGCAAATCTGTCGAACAGGACGCCTGTACGCCAGTCGGGGCAGAGAATTGTGCCTTTACTTGTGACACCAGCCCGGATCACTTTCGCAATGGTTGCCCGCTTCGCCCTCAGCGGCAGGGAACACGCCCGCACCTAGGTTTTATGTCCGGAGAGGTGGCACTAGAGTGTGAACACTTCCTCCTCACGCCTTACTATGGACGGTTGAGGGTCTCGTTCTAGGTGACGGACTGCACTTTTCGGGTACCCGCCTTTCTGGTTCTGATCCGGCCGGGATCTTTATTACCACGCCAGCCCTGGTGTCAGTATCGCCTTCGGTGACCGTCTGGAGAAGCCCCTGGTGATATCTCCGTGGCTAGTGGCGAGCTACTTAGTGAGCGCCATTACGTACGTGACCAAGCCGTTGTCTCTCCGCGTGGGGGCCTTGACACAAGGAGGAGATCTCCTTCTACGGGTCCTCCCTCGGTAATCTCGTATCTCTTGGGTCTTCCAGTGGCTACAGCTACCCATGACCCCGACTCCTCAACTGGAAGACCGGGGAGTTTATACGCTGGCGCCCCAACTGCAGAATCGCTGTCTCTCAGTTTCCTGCACGGCCAGTCGGGACCATTCCACCACTCATCTGTATTCCAGGGCAATGCCAGGTCTTCCCACAAGAATCCGGGACTTACTCGGTCATCTTTTCGGAGAAACTAGGGCCGGAATCCCTCCTCACCTCCTCATCGACCCTATGACTGACCCATTGACCTCCTTCTGGGCCCAGTCCTCCATCGGGGCAGAGTTTAGCCCGTTGTCCAGACCAGAGACTCAGGCCATGTCGGACTATATCCGTGTGAAACTGCAAAGGGCGTTCTACGCAAGTCCCCCCTCTTCACACCGCCGGAGCTGTTTTCTTTTTCTTCGTCACAGAAGAAGGATGGTTCTTCTCCGTCCTTGCATCGACTACGGGGCTGAAACAGGTTTACAGTTAAAAAACTTCGGTAACCCGTTTTGCCATCTAATTACGGAACTCTTTTGACGTCACAGGGAGCCAAGGTGTTCTCCAAATTGGACCTGCGCGGGCATATAATCTCATCAGAATCCGTGGGTGAGATGAGTGGAAGACTGCGTTCCAATAACGCGCGGATACGGCCATTTTGAAGGGTTATTTCTGGTAATGCCATTCGGGATGTGCAATGCCCCCGCGGTCTTCAAGAGTTCGTAAACGACATCTTCAGGGACCTACTCTACACCTATGTGTCATCGTTTACCTGGACGAAATCCTGGTTTTCTAACCTGACCTCCGGAACCCATCTATCACTGGTTACGCCCAGTTCCTGCAACGCCTTCGCAGCTACCGCCTGTACGCCAATTAGAGCAGAAGTGTTGTGTTCCACTCAATACAGTCTGCCTTTCCTCGGTTACATCGTCTCCGACCGAGGTCTCAGATGGTTCCCAATAAGCTGTCTGCCTATCCTGCAATGGCCACGACCTGTTGGACTTCGAGCCATTTCAAGTTTTTTGGGCTTTGCGAATTATTATCGACAGTTATACCTCATTTCTTACTCTGGTGGCTTACTATTGTGGCCCTACCAGGAAAAGGCTAAATCCCAAATGTTGGCACCAGAGGCCGAAAGAGCCTTCTCGGATTTGAAGTCGGCTTTTGCTTCTCTCCTATTTTGTCACGCTCCTGACCCTGAAGAAGCCTTTCTCTCTGGAGGTGGACGCCTCTTGTGGGGGCCGGGAGCTATCCTTACTCAGAAGGGTCCCAAGGGAAAACTACCACCTGCGGCTTTCTTCTCAAGACCTTCGCGTCGGCGGAGAGGAAAACCTATGCTATTGGGGACCGTAGAATTACTCTGCAATCAAGTTGGGCCTGGACGAGTGGCAGTGGCATCTTCCCTGGAGGGAGCTCGTCATCCTTTTGAGGTATATACGGATCACAAAATTCTTCAGTATCTTCCAGTTCGGCCCAGCGCCTCAATCCCCGCAAGCCACGGTGGTCTCTTTTTCTTTTCTAGATTTGACTCTCGGATCCATTTTCGACCTGCTGAAAAGGAAATCAGGGCAGATTCTCTCTCTCGTCTGCGATTCTGACGTCACTGGGAGAGGAGCCGCAGCACCAACACATTATAACCCCGGAACGCCCTGAACCAGCAGCAATGGTCCTCCTTTCGGCTAGATTAACTCCTGGCAAGACCTAACGTCTCGCCATCACTGCGCAAGAAAATCTGAATTGGGGGACACTGGCTCCGTGTGGCAGGACATTCCGGAGGGCCCGCTAGGTCGTTAAATTGATCTCTCGGTTTGTACTGGTGCCAGGGCTGGCTAAAGATATAAGGATACTTTGTGGACTGCCTGTGCCATTGTGCCGAGAATAAGGTGCCCGCACGGCCCCTCTGGGCTGCTGCGACCCATCTGCCTACGGCCAGTTATTCCGATGGTCCCATTGTGGCGGATGGGGATTCATCACGACCTTCCTTCCTCTTCGGTAAACACGTGATCTGGGTCATTACGGATAGGTTTCGAAGATGTCGCATTTCGTCCACTGCACCGGTTACCTTACCGACCTCGTCTTGCCTCCCTGTTCTTTAGCCACATATTCGCCTGCACGGCTTCCCGACATCGTCTCTGATCGTGGGGTGCAGTTCGTGTCAAGTTCTGGCACGCACTCTGCTCCCTGATTGCAGGTGAAGTTAGACTTCTATTCGTCTTACCATCGCAATCTAACCCCCGGCCCCCCCCCCCTTATCTCTCTACCCCCCCCCCCAAGATTCTGGCAGTTATTTACGATCATTTTGTTTCTGCTCGCCAGGATGATTGGGCCGGACCTATACCTGGGCCAAATTCTTCATACAACTTCCAGGGATTTCGGGGTTGGGGCGTCACCCTTTTTTGTTGTATATGGTGGTTGGCATCCCCGCCCCCTCCTCTCCTCTGCCCTCCTCCTCCGAGGTGCCCGTATGTCGGATGCCTTGGTCACGACTTATCTGGCATCTGGAGGCAGACTCGTCCAGTCCCTGCAGCGTGCTTGCGCCTCGTTATGAAGGCCCAGGCGAGACCAGGAAAGAGGAGACCAGCTCCAACTTTACCCCTGGAGGACAAAGTCTGGCTGTCGACCAAATATGTCAGGTTTTTGAAAATCCAGGCTACAAGCTGGTCCCGCGCTTCCTGGGGCACTTTGATATCCTCGACGCCGTTTTATTAATCCAGTGGGTATAAGACTCAAACTCCCTCCCACTATGCGGATCCCCTAATTCTTTCTTGTATCCCTCCTAAGCCCGTCGTGTTGAACCGCTTATCCAGAAAAGTTTTGTCCCTCCCTCCTGAGTCCGTAGCTTCAACATAATTGCGGTCAAAGAGATCTTGGCTATGAGGTCGGTTAGGGGGTAAACGGCAATTCATGGTTGATTTGGAGGGATTAGGTCCCGAGGAGAGATTTGGGAGCCTGAGATGTGGACATATGGACCGCGGGTCTCATATTGCTGGTTTCCTCCGAAACAGAAAGAGGAGGCGGCCGTGGGGGGTGGGGGGTCTGGTACTGTCACGAGTGGTCCCGGCAGCCCCTCGCCCGGGTGCGGGCGCACTCGTGCTGGACCACCTCGTCGGGTTCCGGCCGGCCCCTGCCGGTCCTGCGGGGGTCGGGTCCAGCTGCGCGCTTAACTTCTCCGCGCGTCCCGCGTCCTCCCGTTCTCCTCGGCCGGGGGCTGAGTGCGAATGCCTGCGCCTTAGCGCGCCTGCGCGCGCGGCTCTCCAGGATTTAAAGGGGCAGTACCCCATTATTGGTTTAAGGCGGCAGGTGACCTATTTAACCCCTTCCTTCCGGGTCACTTTGCCGGATCTTTAGGTGCGTTAATGCCTTCAGAGAAAAAGCTTCCTTCTTCTGCATTGTATCCTGATCTACGTGTAACCGAACCGTCCTTCGCTCAGTTGTCTTGCCACGACCATTGCCGCCTGCCCTGACCCTCTATTGCCTGTCCACCGACTTCGCCTACGTCTTTACGATTTTGTACCACGCACGCCTTGGCTGCCACCGCAAGCAAGTCACGCCAGTGGGGCGACGCCTGGTAGTTCTCCGCCCGCAGGGAAGTCCATCCCGCTGTGCGGCAGGGTCTGGTGAAAACCGGGTTCTACTTAGATTCCGCCCCCTGGTACGGCTTACACCATCGCTTGCGGTGGTCCAGCGGATCCACTACCTGCATTTGTTACATTTACATATAATGGCCCCGTTTAAAATGGCCACCGACTGCTCATTTTCACGCCCTTATGGGATCTTTCAGGTCCATCTCCTCCCTTCTGCCTGCTGCCGTCCCTGTTACTCCTTTGAACTGCTATGGGCGCCCGGTATAAGCCGTACTCGGCAAAGAATAATACCTTTTCGGCGTCTCTACTCAGTGCTTGCTCATTCCCAGGCAAAGGAGGGATGTGGCGCGCACTCCGTTGCTGATCCCTGCAGCGGGATGGCTCCGGCACCAGATCGCTGAAGCCCCAGCTCCTCGCTCTGCCCAGTGTTCACACCGGTCTCAAAAGTCTCCCCCTCTCCTTTGCTGTTCTCTCCTTTCTTTAATTCTGCTTCCTAGCGTGTCGGGTGCTGTTAAAATTGCAGGTAAGATGCTGATGACAGCGGAGCGCACGGCCTGTGCTCCTACATCGCCAGCGCCGGAACCTGAAGCCTCGGAATGTGTCACTTTATGTGAGAATACATTTTTGACACTTTAACCTATCCATGTGATTCAGAGATTGTTTTCTTGTGACACATTGTGCTTTAAGATAGTAAGACATTTTGGTCCAAAAAAGGCTTGTTTATTTGTGAAAAATATCAAAGTATCGTAAAAAATTTGTAAAATTTACCAACTTCAAACTTCAAAAATTTCTGCATGTAAGACAGATAGTTATTCCACTCAAAATAGTTTATGACTAGCATCTACCATATGTCTGCTGTAGGTTGCCATCACTTTTTTTAAATTTTCTTTTTTTTTTTTTACGACATTAGGGGGCTTAGAAATTTAGTATTTATAATTTTCAAATTTTCAAGGAAAATTTGCAAATATACTTTTTTTTGGGACCAGCCCCAGTTCTAACTTTGCTTTGTTTTGGCCTGTATGTTACATCCCCCCATAATTCACTCCATCTAAGAAACTACTTTCCCTTTAAAAGTATTCAAAACAGCATTTAGGAAGTGTATTAACCCATTAGGTGTTTCACGGGGAATTAAAGCAAAGTGGAAGTGAAATTGCAAAATTTCCCTTTTTTTGCAGATTTTAAATTTTTATCCATTATTCACAAGAATATGGTACATGTGATCAGGGAAATGCAACTTAATATTGATTCCCCAGATTCTGCCGTTTTCAGAGATATCCCATATGTGGCCCGAGTGCGCTATTTGGCTCAACCACAAGCCCCAGAATAGGTGGAGCACCTACTGGACTCGGGGGTCTCATTTTCATTACGATTTTATTTAGGCGCCATTTCAGGTTTGCAGACACCCTAAGGTGCTAAAACTTAAATAAACTCCCCTAAAAAGCCCCCCATATTGGGAAACTACCCCCTTACGGAATATATCCAGGGGGTGCAGTGAGGTATCGACCCCACGGGGTGTGTCAACAACATTTTTTTAGCGTTAGGCTGTGAAAATGAAAAAAAAATTTTCCCAACAATCTGCAATTTTAGCTAAAAATGTTTAATTTTTACAAGGAATCCTGATAAAAAAGCACCCAAAATGTTGTTACGCAATTTCTTCCAAGTTCGGCAATACCCTACATGTGGGTGTAAACTACCAGAACAGTTGAAACCTTCCAGAAGTTGCCCCATTTTGGATTCAGCACCCCTCAGGGATCTTATCTAGGGGTGTATTGTGCATTTTGGGCATTCCATAGTTTATTTTTTGCATTGGGCCATGAAAATCGGGGGGAGGAGGGGAGAATGCAATTCCGCCATTGTTTTTTGGGCGTTTGTCGTGCAGTGTAAATGCCCTTTGATAACTTTACTATGGAGTTGGGTACAATTGAAAATGATATAAATTTTATATAGTTTATTTTTGTTTTATCACTTTTACACAATAGAAATAGGTCTATAAAAAAATTGCGTTTTTATGTTGTCTTATTCTGGC
Source organism: Phyllomedusa bahiana (assembly GCA_025379985.1). Lineage (NCBI taxonomy): Eukaryota > Metazoa > Chordata > Amphibia > Anura > Hylidae > Phyllomedusa > Phyllomedusa bahiana. Next base: position 45,149 of record JAODAL010009588.1, on the reverse strand, counting down.
AGCCATAACTTTTTCAGTATTCTGTATTCGGAGCTGATTATGGGCTTGTTTTTTGCGGGATGAGTTGACGTTTTCATTAGTACCATTATGGGGTGCATAAAGATGCTTTGATCACTTTTTATTAAGGTTTTTGTGAGGCATTTTGAGCAAAATACAACATTCCTGGTAGTGTTCTTTATTTTATTTTTTTACAGCGGTCACCATGCAGTATAGATGACATGCTAGTATTACTCAGGAGGTCAATACGATTACATCGATACCCAATTTGTATATTTGTTTTATGTTTTACTGCTTTTACACAATAAAAAACAATTTTATTCAAAAAGGAAAACACGTTTCTGCATCACCATAGTCTGAGAGACATAACATTTTTATTTTTTTGTGTACAGAGCTGTGTAAGGGCTTGTTTTTTGTGGGATGAGTTGACATTTTTGTTGGTATCATTTGTGGGGGAACAAGACTTTTTGATCAGTTTTAAATCCGTTTTTGGAAGGCACGGTGAAGATAATACTGCAATCCTAGTAGTGTGTTTTATTTTTATTTTTAACAGCACTCACCGTGCAGTATCCATGACCAGTTATCTTTACTCTCTGGGTCGATACAAGTACGGCGATACCCAATTTATCTGTTTTTTTTTATTTTGAAGCACTCTAAAAAAAAAAAAAGTGTTTAATTGTGTAAAACAATATTTATTCATCGCTGTCTTCTGAGAGCCATAACTTTTTTATTTTTCTGTATACAGAGACGTGTAAGGATGTTTTTTTTGCGGGATGAACTGACATTTTAATTGGTACAACTTTGGCATTTATATGAGTTATTGATCGCTTTTTATTCCATTGTATGTGCTGCAGGATAAACAAAAATCGCAATTCTGTGCCTGTTTTTTGTTTTTGTTTTTTACGGCGTTCACCGTACAGGTTAATTAATGTGACAGATTTATAGGGTGGGTCGTTACACACGCGGCAATACCAAATATGGGTACTTAATTTATTTTTTATCTTTTTTGGGGTGATTGCCGTTTGTAAAGGGGAAAAGGGCGGTGTACATGGGTGTTATTTTATGTTTTGTGTTTGTGTTTTACTTTTTTACGTTTGTTTTACCTTTTTAAATTTTTTTCAGTTTTCCCCAGTGGGGAGCTGTAATAGCAAGCATCAGATTGCTGTTACCATGGTAAACCTGTACACAGCATTGCTGCTGTGTACTGGTCGCCATGGTAACTGCCAATAACCATGCTCACAATGCATCGCGGGAATGTTGACGTCACAAAACTACCCGGATGCTATCAGAAAGCATCCGGGGAGTCGGGCAAGGAGACTAGTAGCGGCGCAGAGCGCCGTTACTGCGCCGATTGTAGGCAGGGGGAGCTCACTCCTCCTGTCTGTGTTTTCATTATCGCGACCATGACAGGTTGCGATAATTAAGCGTTTTTCACCCACGGCAGGAGCTCACTCCGGCTGGGGGGGATGCGGCATGAAGCCAGCGGTAATTTACCGTTGTTTCTATGTCGCGATTGGGCGGGTTGCCCAAAAGCCCACACAATCCCCCAGGACGTTGAATACGTAAATTTGCGGGAAAGTTACTTCCCGTGGGGTATGCATACATCCAGTGTCGAGAACGGGTTAATGTTATTAACCCTTTCCCGGTCATAATAATATGCTTCCTCGTTACTTTCCTTCCTACTTCCAAGAGTCAAAACCTTTTTACTTCTCCATCTACATAGACATATGATGGTTTTTATTTTGCGGGATAAGATGCCCTTTCTAAAGGTGTCATTGACTGTACCATAGAAAATACTGGTAAATAGCAAAAATATTCTAAGTGAAGTGAAATGTGAAAAGAAATTTACTTGTGCCATGTTTGCGGATGTTTTGTTTTTACAGTGCTCACTTTTCAGTATAAATGATGTTCTATCTGTCTGTATTCTACATGTCAATATGATTCCTGCGGCAGGAAGTATTAGAACCCTTTTAAACGGCGAAAGGGAAAGCCTTCATAGAGCTTTAGCCCCCCTTTGTACTATTTTTTGCGCCCGGTTCTTCCCGCGGGGCCAATCACGTGAGAAAGGTGTGCTGCCTGTCTTCATTCATTTAGAGCTCCGCCCATGTCGCCACGCGTTTTAAAAAAGGTCAATCCAAGAAAAAAAGGGGGCTCCTTTCCCCTGGTTACCCCCATGTGTCAGTGCAAATTTTGAGCTGAACCGATTCTTGTGGGGGAAATTTGGTAAAACCTCTACATGACCTTCCCGAAGGACGTAGGGTATATCTTGTTTTTGCAAAAGGGTTTTTGAAGGTTTAAAACAATTGCCCCTGTGTGTGGCCCCTATGCTGAAAAGAAGGAGTAGAGAGCGAGAATATACTGAAGAAAAGTCACATTTTTGTAATACTGAGACAATGTATTCCCAGCCAAACGCTTTTTCTGCATCCATGGTAAAAAGTAAAGAAGGCAGTTGTGTCCCCCAAGCCTTGAATGTAGTGTTGGTAAAATAGTGTGTGCCATCAGAATTCTCATTACTAAAGATGAACGAATTTCTCAAAAATTCGACTAGGCTGATTTGCTGAATTTTTCTCAAAAATTTGTTTCGTTCCAAATTATTCAGAGAATCGGTTTTAAAAAACAGCTATTTCCTGGCTACGGACCTGAGGTAAAAAACATTTTTGCCATGCAGAAATATGTATAGGGAGGTGGTTTGGTTTTTAAAAAAATGTGTGATTTAGTATGACACGCAGGTAAAGGCACCGTCTTAGAATCGCTTCCCGTCATGGATGCCCCTGCAACCCTCGTCCGGGTCCAGGCCATTCCGGGTTTGCCCCTCACCCGGGGCGCCGTGTCCCGCATGTCGTTGTTCCTGCTGAGGTTCTGTCCCTCGGCCCACCGGCGCGGGCCGTCCCTAGGGGCCCCGCCCCGGCAGTGTTAATTTAAAGTCCAGCGCACCGGTAATTGGCTCCCCCTATTTAAGCCTGCCTCTTCCTGGTTGCCCGGGGGGGATTTTTTAGTGCCAAATAGCCTTTTGGGGGGAAAGGTTTCCCAGAGTCTTGTCTGAAAAATTTGCACCGTACGTTTGCCCCGTCCTCGCCCTACAAAATCTTGCCGCCACCCCTGCCTTCCCTGCCTGTTCCGACAGAACCATTCCCCACTTTTGCCCTTTTGCCTTTCCCCCGACTCGAGCCTGCCTTACGATTTTGTCCCCACGCTACACCTTGGTCCCTCCGAAGAAGTCACTTCAGGGGTACCCCACCTGGTAGACTCCTGCCGCAGCAAGTCCATCCCTCTTTTCGGTGGGCTCTGGGAAAACTGGGACCTACTTTGATTCCACTCCCCGGCGTGGTTAGCCATCGCTTGCGGGGGTCCAGAGGGTCCCCTACTACACCCCTGACAAACCCCTTTACTTATTGGGCTTATGGGTCAAAATGAAAAATAACTGAAGGGGGGAACCAGTTTGGGGAAAGGGTAATGTCGCGCCCAATAGAAAAGAACCGAGCAGGGGCCAAGTCCCCTTTTGCGTAAAGAGGACTCCACACTGTTTTAGTTTATTCACAGATTTGACAGAACCTGCTCTGTTCAAATTTTGAACCATGTAGAGCCACCCCCCCCCCCCCCCCCCGAAAAGTGGGATGGGTGTCGGGAGTTAAAAAATTTTGCGTTGAGTAAGTCATTTTTTCCCCCTTTTTCAAACCGGTCAATAATTATCAGCTTGGTAAAACCGAAAAAGGGAAAAGGGTTATGCAAAAAAGAGATGAAAAGGAAAAAACCCTTCCTGCTTTTGGCTACCTAATCATCGGGGAAATTCTGTGCAAACAAAGGGGCCTGTCATACTGGCCTTACGGCTTCTGCGAAACATGATCGGTTGTTTTTGTCCCTTTTCATTCCCTTTACAGATTTTAAAAAGGGGGAAAAAAAACAAACACGTGGGAATGTCATGAGATGGGGGGGGGGGGGGGGGTGGAAAAAAAGGAAAAACACAGGGTGGTCGGTGAGAGAGTGGTCGTTGGCGAGCTAGTGGCCCCGGGTGGCCAAAGATAAGGGGGAGGTGGTTTGGGAGCATGGAGGGCCAGATAGGGGCACAATGGAATAGTGTGAAGTGGCGGCAGCTTGGTGGTCACAGATTGGGACAATTACAAGTGTGGAGGTGGTGGGCAAGGGGAAATCAGAACGCACATAAAGGGGGGGAGGGCACAATTACAAATTTTGAGGAGGTGCCAGCTAGGTGAATTTGAGGAGTTGGTGGCAGCAGCAGCACAACCAGAGAATTTACATGGTGAATACCTGGGGGTAATAAAAGCAGAGATGGGATACCTTTGTGGTGAGGTGGCCACAGCATAGAAGGTAATATTGCCAGTGATGAGTGGGGAGGTGGATGGGAAAAACCAGTCCCTGGTAAAGATGGGGGTGGTAGGAAAAAGCATCTGGCAGAGATGGTGGCCCTCGGTTGATGGGCATCAGAAAAAATCGCTGAGGGAGGTAACCAGAAGAATCCCGACTATTTGTCAAAGTTTTTGGGGAGGTGTATGGCTGATCTAATTTTTATGCATAAAAGGGATTGATGTGTGAAAATCCGGCTGAGCCATGATTCATCTAAACAAAGGGGGGGTGTCTCTCCACATTTGGGTGGACAAAGGAGTTCTCCTTGGGGTAAAATATGGCCCTCCCGCAGAAACCCGCTCTGTTGCCCATACTGACGGGAGGGGGCAGTTCTCCAGTGCAAAATCGGAAAGTTGCGCCCCAAATCCAGTTTGGCTGCCCAGTATAAGGGGATCTTCAATGTTGGGTGGGGGTGCCTTTGGCCCCAGGTAGGCCCCCCCGCTGTTCAGGGTCTGTTCCAGGCCCTGCTGCTGTGGGAGTCCCTTCCCTCACAGGCGGGGGAAAAAAATGCTCACCCAATTTTAACTTTTAAGTCAGGTTGGTGATGGAGCTGGACTGCTCCTACCCTCCCCACCCCTCCCCCAGAAAACCCAGGGCATTTTGGTATGGGGGGGGTGCTGAGAAAGTCCCCGGTAGACCTTGAGGGGAGGTGTTGGGTGCAGTGGAGGGCCCCAACTGAAAATTTTTTAAAAAATTTGAAAAAGCTTTGGTTTTGTCTTACACAAATCTCCTTTTAAGGAAGTTTATTATTTTGGGTTATTGTTCTCTGGCCAAGAGTTATGTTTGGCCCCGGCAAATTTCCCAAAATTTGTGTTTGGATGTGGTATTGTTAAATTGCTTTTTTTTTCAAAGGTGTTTCCCCCTTTAAAAGTGAAAAAGTAACTTTTTGGGCAAGAAAATACCCAAAAATAAAAACCTGCCTGAAATGTAGATGTGGGGTATGTGAGAAATAAAACCCTGTATTTCAAACATTTTCACCCAATAAGTAAAAAAAGTAACTTTCTGGCAAAAGAGGCAATATAAAAAAGCTGAACTGCTGTAATGAAATGTGTGTATTGGAAAAATAAAACCACTGTATTTCAAAGATATTTACCACAATAAGGGGAAAAAAAAGTAACTCTTTGGCACAGAGAGCAATACCCCAAAATAAAAAAAAAAACTGGTTTCAGGAACATAAATGTATATACCACACACACTGTGTTTTGTTGAAATGTATTTACCACGTAAACTATAAAATCGAAGTATTTTTGGGACAGGGTCATCTAGTGCTGCTGCAGAGAGATATGTACATAAGAACAGTGGCAAAATGAAAAAAAAACAAAATAATGGCCCATTTATGGGCTGTGACCTCACAGTGTCACGGAACCCCCCCCGCCCTCGTCCCGGGAAAATCCCTGCCCCTTGCCGTTCGGGCGCCCATCCGCAAGTGGGTTTCCCGGGGTCCGCCGTCCCCCCCCGGGGCCCCGGGGCCCTTTTCCGGCCCACGCCCCCCTCGTCCGCCCCTGTCCCGCGGCGCCGCGGCCCCCCTCCCCAGGGGGCCCGCGCGGGGCCCCGGATGTAGATTTAAAGGGACAGGGCACCGGTTTAATTGGCTTTTCGGACGTGCTCCTTTTTAGCTGGCCCCCTTCCTGGTAACCCCCGCCGGGGGTTTTAGTGCCAAATTTCCTTTGAGAAAGAAACCAAAAAGCCCTTTTTTTGATACCGTTTATGAACCCTTTGCTTATGTTTATTGACCACGAAACCTGCCGCCCGCCCTGGACCTTTTTTTTTCCTGTCCCCCCACTACGGCCCCTTTCCCGCGAATTGTTTCTCGGTACCCCTTGGCCCCCAACGCAAGCCCAAATTCCGTCAGTGGAAGGACCCCAAACTCCCGCCAAAGCCCAAATCCATTCCCCCTTTGCGGCGGGTTTTGGTGAAAAACCCGGGACCTACTTAATTCCGTCCCTGGTGTGGGCTTCCACCCTCGCTTGCGGTGGTCCAGCGGATCCACTACCCCAGGGGCCCTTACACACAAACTGGCTGGTGCTGATTTGTTTGCATGTTACATGTCTGGAAATGGGGCGTTCCTTTCTTTTCCCCCTGTTTTTTGCCCGATGTATTTCCCCTGTGCTCTTGGCCATTTTAGAAAAAAAGACAATTCGTTACCACTAATCTCCAGGAAATTTGGCTTCATTTAGAAACAAATTTTTCCTGAAATTCAAAACGAAATCCACTTCGTCAGAATCGATTCGCTCATCCCTACTGATGACCTTTCACAAAACCAACCTGATCATTTAGAATCAGGGAACAGAGGATAGGTCCCAGTCTGGAAGCAAAAACAGAGGAAGAAATTTAGATGGCTTATCAGGCATTTGCCAGGTTTTAGCAAAGTCACCACCAAGGCCGCAAGCATTTCTTTAGGGAGGGGAAAGCCCATAAGTGCATCACTGAACAAAGAAGCCAAAACGGAGTTAGAATATAGACATATTTTTGTAATAATCATTCGTAAGGGGATTTACAGGCTTTAATATCAATTTAGACTTCCGTAATAGAAACAGATTGAGAAATTGTGGAGCTTGCAAGTCAAAGAGATGTGGCAGGTGTAGGTTGTGAAAGAAGTAGTTTATGTCCCACTTATTGGGTTTAAAATGCATTTGTAATACTTTTGGACACAGTTACCAGCTTAATAATACAGGAATGAGAGTTTAGATATAGACACACGCATTTTCAGTTTATTAGCTAACAGGGAGATGGTTTTATTATTGGAAAAAGCACAGAAAAATGGGACATTATTTAAAAATACAAATCCAAACCCAAACTCACTGACTCAATAATCTCACTGATTGAACAACAAACTAATCCCAGCAGGAGGCAATATAATGCTACCTGGGAAAAATTTAGCATCTGCGAATAACTAATGAACAACTGGTTCCACACCCATCCACTAGAGTGGCAGCTGCCTAGTAAGGCCAGTTCACGCCAGTATGTAAAAAAGCCACAATACAACATCGGGGAGATTACAGAAATGCAAATATACTGATTACCCATACACCTACCATCCATGAGAGGGATGATTGCCAGTAGCACAAAACTATATCAAGAGAGCCAGTTAAGCAATCACGTATGGTACACCATACTGGCCTGAAACCAACTGATAACACCACTACTGTTCAAGTGGGTGGACTATCCAGCACATTTCATGTGTCCAACACAAAATACCTAATACAGGAATGAGAGTTTAGATATGAACGCATGTGATTTAAGTTTATTAGCTAACAGCGAGCTGGTTTTATTAATGTGCCAATAATAGACATTTAAGATGCCTAAGAGCTAGATCAAATTTATACACGTTAAGTTCATGAAGTTGAATTTACAGGCAGGAGGCTTCTTCAGCAAATGAGACCTTATTAAGAGCATGGAGAGAAACCAGTTAGATCTGGAAAACAGTGGCCTGATTAATCTTTTTGTCATAAGCTGCCGTCTGTAGAAAGGACTTCTCATGAAGCCCTTGTGTATGCACTACAGCATAGCTGAAGACTTCACCGTCAGCATTAATCCAAAAATATTCTGACAACAGAGACTCAGATCTTTGGGCATATTTTAAGGAGTGGAGAACATAATTATTAAGTCTTCATGTGTACTGGGAAAACACATTGTATTGTTCAGTAAATCGGGCATGAATACGGGCATGATCCAACCACATTATTACTCCTATACTAAATGAAATTGTCCTGTCAATAATTAAGGCAAGTATAAGTTTTTTGTCGTTGTGAGAAAAAACTTTACTCTCTAGTTTTGTGGTGACCGCACGTGAGCACTGCTTAAAATTAGTAATTGTCTCTGAGGCAGCTCTCACCCCCTGGAGGTAAAATATCAGTGTTTGGTATAAATAATTCTATGATTTTTGAGGCATCAAGGACCTCACTCTCTTTCTTTTGGATATTTATATACTTTGGTTATAAACATGGTGGTAAAGAAAATGATTTTGTTAATAAAAGGTGGCTGTAGCCAATTCAATCCTCTCAAGGAGTTGTGTCTATAGTCAGAAAGGGTGGTTTAAACTTGGTCACTGTGACTTGACAAGGTCACAGTCATGCTCCCTTTTATCCCTATAACACATCATAAGAAGTAGTATAGAGAATATTGTACAGCAGTACTGAGTAGCATAAGCTGTGAACTAAGCACAAAGGTAAGCTATACTTACTAGGATTGTCTCTGCTCTCTTCTCTCTATGTCTGTTTCTTCAGTCATATAACCCCTCACAACCTCATTCCCCAAACCCCTCTATGGACTTTTGTGGGTAACATATAACCTGATCCCTCAGACAGCTGACAGTTTATCCTACAAGAAGGTTTTCAGCACCTTGTTTTAGAGTGAATGATAAGTTTGGGGAGAGCAGAAAAGAATATAAATCACAGAAGAATAGAGTCTTACTGACTGATCCTCAGGCAGGTCAGAAACCAATTCTCAGTAGGATTCAGAGAACCCACAATGCCATATGGGAAGGTTTCACAGGTGCAAAATACTAATAGGTGAGTATTCCCACACCTTCTATGCATAAAGGGAGTGTCTACCTTAATACCATACCTGCACATTTTTTATACATATACATGGAGTGTCAGTTATACAGTTAGGTTTATTGCACCATGCTGTCTTTACAGCCTATTGGTGACACCACTACTATTTGATTGGGCAAGCTGTCCTATACCCTCTACGTGAAAAACACCAATACTTATATCCCACACTTCCCATACTGGCAAATACAAAGATTTAAATAACAGTTCCCAACAGAATACAGAAAAAGCAATAGTGTCCAAAAGGAAGATTTCACAAATGCAAAATACTGGTAAAGCAGCCCCTCTCTCCACTCTGTAAAGAATGGGAGGCATGGTATTGAGTTTGTACATAAATAGGCTTTTATGAGATGCCAGTCTAATATGACGTGTAGTGCACCAACTTACTGACATCCCACACTCCCCAACATCAAAATGCCAGGCTGCATGCTGACAAAATATCAAACATGCGGTATTGTTTGATATTTTGACAAAAATGTGCAAGCTCATAGCCTGTGTCAAGGGTCCCCATGGTCTTGCAAGTCCTCACGTTAACATTACACATAATAGAAAAAATAGGACAGATATTAAATATAAATTACAGAAGAATAGAGGCTTATTTACTGATCCTCAGATGGGTCAGAAACCAATTCCCAATAGGAGTCAGAGAAGCCAAAAATGCCATATGGGAGAGCAAAAAAGAAGCCCAATAAGTACAAAAATAAAGAATTTTTCTCTCCTAAAATATATTGCAGTCTCTCATATTCGCCTGAACTGTTGATGTATGCAAAGTTTGTTGAACTTAGTGGCTCTTTAAGCTTCATTTGTGAAGTTACGCTGATTAGCCATGACATTAAAACCATTAATATGTGAATTGAATTACACTGATTATATTGTTACAGTTGCTCTTGCCAAGAGATGAGATATATAAGGCAGCAAGTGAAAAATAATCAAGCGCTATATGGGTGTTCTGAGAGATTTGACAATGTCAGAAACTTTGTCAAATTGTGATAACTAGATGACTGGTTGAGCATCTCCAAAATGTTAAGTCTTGTGGGGCCTTCATGTAATGGTTAGTGCCTATTAAAAGTGATCCAAGGAAGAACCAGTGAACTGGCAACAGGGTTATGGGTATCAAAGGCACATTAATATTCATTGGGAATAAAGGTTAGCCCATCTGGTCTGATCCCACAGAAGTTAGTGTAGCACAAATTTCTGAATAAGGTAATGCTGGTTACGATAGAAAGGTGACAGAACACACAGTACATTGCTTCTAGATGAAAATAGGGCCACGTAGCTGCAGACCAGACAGGTTGCCCTGCTCACTACTGTCCAATACAAAAAAAAACTACAATGGACAAGGAAGCAATAGAACCAGGAAATGCCGAAATGGAGGAAGGTAGCCTAGTCTGATGGATCATGCTTTCTGTTTTGTTATGCTTGGAAACCTTGGATCCTCACATGTGTATGATAATTTTACGTGTATTACTTTTTTAAGGATGGTCCCTCTTCAATGGCACAAAACTGTTTCCAGATAAACAAATCACTTTTATTCGCAACAATGCACAAATATTACTGAGCAGTACTTACACCAGTAATGGGGACATCGCAATACGACACTGGCAGGGTCAGGCAGTGCTGCCACATGCAGCACAACAACGTGACATTTATATCTGGATTCCGTTGATGAAAAAGATTGTTGACTTGGCTTCCAAGTATCCCTGATCACAATCTAACATAGCATATGTGAGATGCACTAGAAAGCCAAACCTGATCCATGGAATCCACACCTCACAGCTTGGGTTCTGTTCACATTTACAACATGGTTTGCAACATAGATGGATATCTGTTGACTCATAATTCAGTCTGTCTGGTTTTGGCATGGTGTCTTTTAACAGACAAATTATGCACATGTGAACAAAATTGTTGGCACCTGTACATTTAATAAAGGAAAACCCACAATGGTCAATGAAATAACTTTAAACTATTAAATGTAATGATTAGTGTTCAGCGATTACGTTGGCTATCGACATCGGGGGGATGTGATAGTGGGGGCCACCATCGAAAGGTTTTTCGATAGTCGATCACTCCGATGACCATTAAAGCTTGGGAGAGAAAAACACCTTCTTTCTTACACCCAAAGGGCTGGAGAAGCTGGAATTAACAGCCACAAAATCAAAAGGGATCCCTGCTACTCTTAGGCACAACACTTAGGCTATAAAAGCCACAGAAAAAAAGTCACACACATTCAATTCCCTGTCTTGTCCACAGCTGACCTTAAACCCGCTAAACCACAAATTAAAAAGTGCCAAAAGGGCCCTATTATTTGAACCATATTTTAATTGAACTGGACATTGAATACCCCGTCCGGGAAAACGCAGCATAAAACCTAAAAACCCTGCATGACCCACAATTAAAAAGTCCCGGAAAAGAAAGTAGTCTTTGAACCCCATTTTAGTTAAAAATGGACATGCCCAAACCCTGTCCTGGCCCGCGCATACCCAAAACCTGTCTGACCCACAATTAAAAAGTGAGGGAAAAAAGGGAGTCTTTCAACCCCTTTTTTAGTTTCACTGGACATTGATAAAACGCCCTGGACCGCAGTTGACCATTAAACCTATTGACCCCAGATTAAAAAAGTCCCCGGAAAAAAAGGAGTCTTTCAACCACCATTTTAGTTTTAACGGGACATTGAAAAACCCCCTACCCTGGCCCGCAGCATCCCCCTTTAAAAACCGTTGACCCACATTAAAAAGTCCGGAAAAAAAAAGGGAGTCTTTAACCACCTTTTAGTTGAATGGAATTGACTATCCCTGTCCTGGACGCAGTAGACCATTAAACCTGTCTGACCCCAGATTAAAAAGTCCCCGGAAAAAGGAGTCTTTCAACCACCTTTTTAGTTGAACTGGACACTGACTATACCTTCCTGGACCACATTTATGCCATTAAACCTGTCGGGACCCCCAGTTTAAAAAAAGTGCCCGGAAAAAAGGGGTCTTTAAACCCACCTTTTTTTAGTTGAACTGGAAATTGACTATACCTGTCCTGTGCCAGATGACCCGGGCCGGGTTAAAAAGTGGGGTGCGGTGAAAACCCCAGGCTGCGTGTCATCTTTAACACGAAGGTTAAAAAATGCCCTAGACGCAGCCCGAAAAACTGTGTGCTGAAGAGAGGCGGAAGCGGAAGTGTGAAAAACTCCACCTTTAGTAACAGTCAAGACCGGGGTGGCTTGCCCGTCCGTTTTGAGGGGCGGACCAAATTTGAGCTTCATTTGGGAAAATTACTGGTGGTTAACGCCCTGTTACCCCCAGGGCCCTTTTTTTGGCATTTTTTTTTCTTTTTTACTCAACTGTGGAGGAAAGGGTTCTCTGTACTTTTTTCTCTGTCCCGTGCTACATACTCCATGTCCTCTGAAAAAACTACATCTGGTCAATTTTTCCGTTCCCCCCTTGTAAAATTTTCAAGGAATTTTTTTAACAGCTTTTTTGTACTCAAGTTTTTTTGTATTTAAAATTCTAAAAAAAACACTTTTTTTAAAAATAGGATGGAATACCCCATGTCTTTATTTTTTTTTTTTTTAATTCATTAAAGGGTTGTCTAAATACAGGGATTGATGCTTTTTTTTAAAGATTTTGCAAAAAATAGGACCTTAGTATAGCTGCATGTCACAGCAAAATGCCCCCAAAAATACAAAACATGACCCAAGAGCCACTTTTGACAATTGTGAAGAACAAATGTCTTTATAAACAACTTTTTTTTAAAAATGGGAAACCTGTTATTTGCGCATTTCAAAGCGCATGCCCCAAAAAATTTATAAAAATACTTCCCCCCCCCTTTTTAAAAAATTGTGGGGGAGAAATCCACTTAAAAAGCCACTTTTGTTCCAAGGGGGCCCTAATTATTGCTGTAATCACGGCAACATGACCCCCAAAAATTTTAATAAATTGATTCTCAGCCACTTTTTAAAAATTTTGTGAGGGAAAAAATTGCCACTTAAAACCCCACTTTTTCTGTTCCAAAGGCCCATAATTATTGCTGTTCTCACAGCAACATGCCCCCAAAAAAATTATAAATATGACTTCTAAGCCACTGTTAAAAATTGGGGGGGAAAAATGCCATTAAAAGCCACATTTCTGTTCCAAAGGACCAAAAATTATTGCTGTATCTCACAGAACATGCCCCCCAAAAATTAAAAATATGACTTCTCAGCCACTGTTAAAAATTGTGAGGCAACATGACCCCAAAAAACCTTGCAATGCGAAAAATTCAAAAGATGAAGGGGAGTAAAGGGATAGGTTTTGTCATGAAACCTTGTGTCTTTTACAGTCTCCTCAAAAAAAACCCAGAAAAAATGAATTTTGGGGAACTAGAATAAAAATTCCCGTAAAAAATGATCTTTTTTAAAAATAAGTTTTTCAAGAGGACCATTTTGTTTTGGGGGGAAAAGTGAAGTAGACCAGCAATAATCGGGTGACCTGGCAATTGGGGCCAAAATCATCAGAGATCCAGCCCTGATTCATCTTGATGAAAGTCAAACGATCCACATTATCTGTGGAAAGCCCGGATGCGTTTGTTTTATGACTTTCCTTCGGTGTGCTGAGGGGCCGCTCAGATATGCGCTGGGTGGGCAGGACAAACCTCTATGGCGTGGCGAGCCAGCTCGGGCCTTTCGTCCTTTTGGATACCCCAAAGTTATTGGGTCCCCGGAAAAAATACAAAAACATGGTGTTGAACGAGAATCGGCACCATGATCTTAAGCTGGCTTAAGTGTTTATTTTTGCCCCCGCATTGCTGCGTTGGTGAAAAGGGGGAAATAAAGATTGCCCCCGAGGTCACCCATTAGGTTTTTGCCCTTGCTGTGTGCTGCCCTACGCTAATTGGCCTCCTGCTGTAGTCGCTGGCGTTGTTCCCCGTGACATTTTAAGAAAGTGAAGCAGGCCCCAAAAGTGTCTCCAGTTGATCAAACAGCAAAAATCTCCCTTTCCCCCCATTTTTTTCTCTCTATTTGGGTGGGGTTTTGGGAAAAAAAGTGCTGATTTTTTTTTCCGGGGTCCAGGAGGGTGGCCCCCAGTAAATGTTGTTTTATTTTGATGGCCTTTAAAAGCGAGGACATGTTGGAGGAAATGGAGACCAAGCACTCATGTGTGAGATGGACCTTGGGTTTCCCCAAACCTCTGGGTCGAGGGGAAAATAGCAAACTGATCTTCCCCATCTTCTCCTCCCGTTTAAATTCGCGCCAACCTCTTTCCAAGGGAGGGACGTCGGGAACCTCGGTGTCTGGAATCCTCCTCCTTCCTCCGCTGCCCCCCTTCACACTTCAAAAAAGCCTGACTTGCCGAGATGGGGTTTCACCCGGAAGCTGATGTCCACCTTGCACTAGCTCTGGGCCCCCAACCCCCTGCCTAATGAAACGTGAAATTGTAAACTGTCGGGCTTTTGGGGGTTTGATGGAGAGAAAGGCTCCGTGTCCCCCATCTGTTCCATCTCCTCCCCCGTCGCTGGCGGGGGCCTGTTGTTTCAGGTGTCCCCAACGATCGTTCCAGAATAAGATACCCACAAGCTCATGCTGACAAGGGGATTTTCCCCACGACCTTTTTGGTGGTTCTTCAAAACTGGCAAGGGGTGGGCCTCCTTTCCCTGCCTCCCTTCTCGGGGCTCAAAAACCCCGAGGTCCGCACCCCGCTTGCAGGCCATGTTCACTTGTACGCGTAATGGCTTTTCGCTGCTGCCCCAATCCTGGAGCATGTGGAGGGTGGGAATTCCATGTTTTGACCTCAACAAGAGGGTTGACGGGAAGGCCGAGTGACGCTGAAAGAGCAGGCGGGACGAAGCAGGGGCGAAAAGGCGGGAAATGCGAACTCAACTCGACCCCTTTTTCGAGCGACCGACCCGGGGGCTCTTTAGAAAATTTTGGCGAACCCGGTTCATGACAGTGCCAGGAAGGGTTGTGCTCCCGTACCGATCTTAAGGGCGGCCAAGCCAAAATTTTGCCCCCGTTATCGATACCACCCTTGCCGGGACAAAGGGTTTTTGTCACCCAGCCCGCGCTCGGTCTCGTTGCGAAGAGCCCCTCCACCCGTCCTGACCTTTTGGGGACGGGCTCCCCAAGGGCAGATTAATTTCAAAACGGGGTTGGTTTTCTGGGCCGTGATGCCCCCAGGGACCTTGGGGGAAAAAAAGGCCCCGCACTCCCTCAGTTTTTTAAAACGTGCGCCCACCTGAGAGCCACCCTCACCCCCCGACACACCACCCCGCTCACCCCGGAGTGTCACAGAGATATAGCGGCCCCTTTCCCCCCTTCTAGCCCTGTGTCGGGCAGATGGGCTTTTCCCCGGGCCAAGATGCGACAATCGCTTGAAAATTTTAAAATGAACCCCTGGCTGGCCGGGGGGGGAGGTTTTTTGGCAAAGAAATGCCGTCGGCATCTGGTATTGGGGGGAGGCAAAAGGGCCATGACGTGGCGGAAAACCCCTCTGTGTCCACCCGCGGAAAGGGAAAAATTTCCCAAAGGCCAAAAAACTGGCAATGCCCACTTAGGCTTTTGGGTTTGGGGGTTTGGGGGGAAAGTGTTTTTTTCTCTCCCAAACCTGGAAACGAAGGCTGGCTGCTAGACTGACCGCTGTAGGCGGCAGGTCTCAAACGGGGAAAGGGGAAGGGGTAGGATGGGGTTTGGTGGGTGGTGGTACTTTTGGGGATTTGGGGGAGGTGAAGAGGGTGATCCTGATTATACTCTGAGAACAGGGCAGCTGGGGAAACGCTTGGTGGTGGCGGAAAGGGGGAAGAGGGGGGAGACAGAGGGTGTGACGTGGTTGAAGGCCCCCGGGGTCGGTCTGGCCTTTTTTGGCCAAAGTGTTTCCCTCCCCTTTCAAACTCTGCATTCGTGCAAGTGACTAGACTGTTTTGGTTTGGGGGTTAACCCCTTAAGGTTTTGCCTTACTTATCGTTTACGGAAAGGGGGATATGACATCGCTGAGTGAAACAGAGGGTTGTCAAAGAAGGCCCGGGTTGGAGGTCCCCGGCCCCCTTTTGACGGCGATAAGCGGGAGCGGGGTTTCGTTGACCCTGGCTGGCGGAAAAAATATCAGCGGACTTCTGCGACTGCCCTCTCCCTTTTTGTGGCGGGTTGACACTACCCCCCTCGTCTTCCTTTCGTCCGTGTGAAGGCTCGCAAGCAAATTCTGCGGAAAAAGACCCCGTGGATCCCCAAATGTCGTCATCATCCCATCATAAACAGGGACTTGGTTCCCGCTTTCGATCCCAGAGGTGCAGGTACAAGCAGAAGGCCTGCAAAGGGGTTTTCCGGACCGCCCGGGGTTTTTGCCCGGGGGTTTACGGGTTCTTCTCCTCCTCTGATGGGATCAGTAATGGGCGTCAGGCAACAAAAACCCCTCTTATCTTTTTAACATGCCTTCTGACCCCAACCCATTTTGTCATCAAAGAGGTCTTCGACAATGGATTATCCACAGTGGTGGGTACAGATTGACATTTGGACTGCTTCATGTTGGACGGGTGGGGTGTGCTGATGCGACTTTTGTGGCCGTGACTGGGAGGACGAGGAGGTAAGACTGCTGGATGCAGGGTTGAATTAAAACCCCGAAGGGCAATTGGCGAGCTGTTCGTTATGGGAAATTTAAGGGCCCTGACCCAGCGATGGGGGCAGGGGCCGACGGTCCTGAAAAATGAAAGATCCCTGGGATGGTGTTGTCGCCAGCACGGGGAAGGAGCACCTTCTCTCGTACCTTACCTCCATGTGCTACCCACCCCTTTTCTCGCTTACCACCTCATTTCGCTCCTATTCAGAAAAATAAAAATTTGGAAGGATGGAAAAAGTTTTGGAAAGTCTCTTATTAAAAGACGGCAAATCACAGCTATTCTCAAATCCCTCTAATCAAAACAAAAATTGCTGGATTCAAATTTAACTGCAAGGTGGGATCAACAAATCTGGACTGGGCAAAAGTGCAAAAAAACACGTATCTTTTATGTTTTCGTATATTACAGGGTATTTTTTGCACCTTTCAATTCACCTGTGGTGACTATAAAATTGCTGTTTTTAAGATTTACGTGCAAGCTGCGTCAATGAACAAAGCTGCAGTGCGCCAAAGTAAAAAAAACACGTATCTGTTATGTTTTCATATAATACACGGTATTTTTTGCACCTTTCTATTCACCTGTGGGGGACTATAAAATTGCTGTTTTTAGATTTACGTGCAAGCTGCGTCAATGAACAAAGCTGTAGTGCGCCAAAGTCAAAAAACACGTATCTGAAATGTATACTGATAATAAAATGTATTTTTTGCACCTTTCAATTCACCTGTGGTGACTATAAAATTGCTGTTTTAAGATTTACGTGCAAGCTGCATCAATGAACAAAGCTGTAGAGCGGCAAAGTCAAAAAACACGTATCTGAAATGTTTGGATTTCGATATAAAATGTATTTTTTGCACCTTTCAATTCACCCGTGGTGATTATAAAATTGCTGTTTTCAGATTTATGTGTAAGCTGCGTCAATGAACAAAAGCTGTAGTGCGCCAAAGTCAAAAAAACACGTATCTGTTATGTTTTCGTATAATACACTGTATTTTTTGGGACCTTTCAATTCACTTGTGGTGACTATAAAATTGCTGTTTTAAGATTTACGTGCAAGCTGCGTCAATGAACAAAGCTGTAGTGCGACAAAGTAAAAAAACACGAATCTGTTATTTTTTTCGTATATTATACGGTATTTTTTGCACATTTCAATTCACCTGAGGTGACTATAAAATTGCTGTTTCAGACTTACGTGCAAGCTGCGTCAATGAACAAAGCTGCAGTGCGCCAAAGTCAAAAAAACACGTATCTGAAATGTATTTGGATAATAAAATGTATTTTTTGCACCTTTCAATTCACCTGTGGTGACTATAAAATTGCTGTTTTAAGATTTACGTGCAAGCTGTGTCAATGAACAAAGCTGTAGTGTGCCAAAGTAAAAAAAACACGTATCTGTTATGTTTTCGTATAATACACGGTATTTTTTGCACCTTTCAATTCACCTGTGGTGACTATAAAATTGCTGTTTTCAGATTTACGTGCAAGCTGCGTCAATGAACAAAGCTGTAGTGCGCCAAAGTAAAAAAACACTTATCTGTTATGTTTTCGTATAATACACTGTATTTTTTGCACCTTTCAATTCACCTGTGGTGACTATAAAATTGCTGTTTTCAGATTTAAGTGCAAGGTGGATATATGAACAAAGGTGGAATGGGTAAAATTGAAAATGAACACCTATCTGAAATGTCTACTGCTAATAAAGTGGAGTTTTGCACCTAACACAGAGACCTGCAGTTACTAGAAATGATGTGTATCCTAATATAAGTTCAGGCTGCCCAATATCCAGGAAATATTTCAATAGCAAACTGTTAATAATAAAGATATTGCAGTGCAATGTCTACACTAAGTCTTGATGAACTTTATCCAGTGTTCTTTATAGAGCTTGTCTGTGTTCGCCCGCGGGGGCCCCCCTCCCCGCTCCCCCCGTGACTTTACAGCGGTAGATGCTCCCTTAAAATTCTCTACCTAACTACATAAAATCTTCCAATCTCTAATCTAACTAAATTGTAAGGATCACAGCTAATAGTAGAGGTTTCTCTGTGCAGAAATAGAATAATTTCGCTGAGCTGTTTGGCCACAGGCAGAGCGTACGTCCTACTCCTATGAGACGCTGAGAGACACTGAGGCTGAACAGGAAACGCTGTTCTATGTAAAATGAGGTCATGTGATTTTTCCAGCCAATCGCAACCATACACATCCCAGTCATGACGTCGCACACACATCTCACCCTGCTCTATTCTGTAATCTGATTTGCTGGCCGCCAAAATTACGGGAAGCGCCGAAAATGGCGCGATCTTAATAGATGATGCACAGATTTTAGCCTTAATTATCGCATGATCTAAAAATTTCGATCACCATAAAAACCTTGCCGATTTCAACTTTGTCTATAATAATCGCTAAACACTAGTAATTATAACTTAAAATTTACTGAAAATCAACTAATGAAAATCAGACATTACCTTTGAATTAGCTAAAAAAAAAAAAAAAAATGAAAATGATTGAAAATAATTTTACCAAATGTAAATGTTAAACAAGGTGTTCCCTGTAATTATCATCAAAGGTATCTTCAAACTTGTAATCAGTTAGTCTGCCTATTTAGAGGGTGAAAAGTAGTCACTGTGCTGTTTGATATTATGGTATACCACACTGAACATGCACCAAAGAAAGCCAAAAAGAGAGTTGTCTCAGGAGATTTGAAAAAAAATTATAGACATACATGTTAAAGGTAAAGGCAATAAGACCATTAACAAACAACTTAATATTTCTGTTACAACAGTTGCATATATTATTCTGAAGTTAAAGGTCTATGGGACTGAAGCCGACTTCCCTGAACATAGCTGCAATATGAAAATTGATGACACAACACAATAGTAACCAAAAGCAGAGAACAACTTCCAAAGAGATTAGAGGTAAACTCCAAGCTGAAAGTACATCAGTATCAGAATCTGTTGCTGTCTTTCCTAAAGTGCACTTAATGGAAGACAATCGAGGCAGAAACCATTGTCGAAAGCAAATCATAGAAAAGCGAGACTAATTTACTAAAATGTATATTGACAACAAAGCTTCTGGGAGAATGTCCTTTGAGCAAATGAGACAAAACTGAGGCTTTTTGGCAAGTCACATCTCTATGTGTACTCCTTTCTGATTGATATCCATATAATGCTTAATGAGCACCATGTTAGCAGCTTAGCCTTCAGTCTTCCTGTTTCTGTTACTACAGTAGTTACTGGGTCTTAACAAACCCAGATCAGCCCTGTGGACATTTACAGGGAGAATCAACAATAAAACAAATATATATAAAAGTGTCCCCCGGGAGATCTTTTTTCTGACTTAAAGGGAGGCACAGTGTTTAAAATAAATTAAAATATATAAAAAAAGAAAAAATGTGAAGGTCCAGACTGCAGTGACCTTAAAATTGTATTTTGCTTATGCATCACAGTAGAAAATGTGCCTGATCAGTAACAGGAATAAATGGCCTAGTCAAGAAGTGATTAATTTGTGACTGAGCCGTTATAAAGTAGAACCTAAAGTGAACCAGGTGGTGTATGCTACACTACCTGAGAAGGGGATATGATAGAATAAAAGTATCTAAGCTCTGTTATATTTAGGTTTATATTATTTGGAGCAGGATTACTGAGTAAAATGCAGAGTAAATTTTGACCGGACTCCTTAAGTGACAGTAAGAGTCCTGCTTACCCCGTCCACATACATTGATTGAGAACTTTCCCTACATCAGTGTGTGTACAGAGCAAACTGTCAATCACTGTATGTGGGTGGGGTAAGCAGTACTTTGTTTCACTTTCACAGATTTTCTCTACTTTTTACTTAGAAATCCTGCTCCAAATCATGTAATCCTATATATCACAAAGCTTAGTTTCTCTCCTCTATCACATCCTGCTCTCAGATAGGACAGCATAAACCACCTGACAGGTTCCCTTTAAAGGGGTTTTAATTGATTTACCTTTAAACATGTAGGCAAAGGCAAATAAAGACTATTACCAAATACATTGCTGTTCTGATTTTGCTTACTTTCAAAGTTAGAGTAGTTACTATCTCCTGCTTGTTTACAGAAGGTTTCTTAGGTTGGCAGTCACCTCTCTCCGGTCTAATAGTGGCCAGGCTGTTGATATCACTCCCTGCTGTTTCTTATTAACAGGACTAAGCTTATCAGTCTCTGCTCTTATCTTTCTACTGAAAAAACTTTAACTCTTAGAGAAACCTAAGAAAAGCCTTGTACCATAAAATAAAAGAAAAAAAACAGTCACTGAGCAGCTAACAGCGTGTCTTGGCTGAATGTACATTTTTTTTCTCTCTCGCTAGAAGTTTCTTCTCATGACAAAACAACTCTGCTAGCTCTCAGTTATAGCCAGACATCCTGCTTGGACAGTGTCAACCACCCATCAGTAATGACAGTTATGTAACCAGGGCTATTATGGACTCCTAAGCAAAGCAGTGCAGTGGGCTCTGCTGAAACACATGACATTACACCAGGCCATGCCCCTAGTATAGAGCAATCTGCAACCTTAAAGGGAACCTGTCAGGTGTTTTATGCTTCCCTATTTGAGAGCAGTATGTAATCGAGGAGAGGAGCTGAGTTCTGTGATATATAGGGTTATAGGATTTGATGCAGAATTTCTGAGTAAAGGGCATACAATACTGAAACAGAGAAAGCTGTCAATCACTGTATGTGGGCGGAGTAAGCAGGATTCCTACTGTCACTTAAAGAGATCGGTCAGAATCTACTCTGCTTTTTACTCAGAAATCCTGATTCAAATCATATCAATCTATAAATCACAGAGCTCAGCTTCTCTCCCTCTATCACATCATGCTCTCAGATCAGAGCATTAATCACCTGACAGGTTCTCTTTAAAGGCTAATTGAATGTGCTCTGGTGCAGGTGGTATGATATAGTGACATCATCACACCACCTACATTGGAATGCCCCACTGATGTCTTGTAGGCAGCCTAGAAGGCTAATTGGTGGGGCAGGGTCGATGGCTCTCTGCTCCACCATGGTTTTTAACCAGTGTCGAACTGGGCTGCCTGATGCCCACCACTGGAGTTGATTTTTGGAGCACACATTACAGCTACTGCACATGTCTCTTGCTTTCTGCTTTTTATTTCCAGCCTGGTGCTGACTGGATTCCAAAACATACATCTGACCACCTGGGGCCCCTCTGCTTGTTGGGCTCACACAGGCAACTTTGTGTGCCCAATGAATAACACAGCCCTGTATGTAACAGATTCAGCTAGGAACAGAAGCAGGCAGAGCTGAAATGTCAGTGAGTGCTGAAGACCTGCCCACAGCTTGCACAGGAAGTGTGAACCTAAAGAAAGTGTGATAAGTAAAAAAAGCCAAATGGGACAACCTTTTAAAGTAAACTTGTTAGGGGATCTTTGCTGCTTTGAGTACAGGATTTGATAGAAGGAGAGAAGCAGAGCTCTCTACTGGTTTATATGATTTTAAACAGGATTTCTGGGAGTCTTGTGTACACTTGCCACATATATTCATTGATAGTTTGCTCTGTACACACACTGATACAGCTGTCAATCACAATATATGTGTGGGAAAATCAGGACTTCCACTGTTTCTTCTATTAGTCTTCTCAGGATTTACTTTGCTCTAAATCATAAACCTATATATAACCAAGCTCAGCATCTCTCATTCTATTGTATCCTGTGTCAAATAGAGTAGTATAGACCACCTGACAGGTTCACTTTAAAGGATTTATTGATAAAAGGTTGGGTGCCAGATTCCACAGGTTACCTGTGAAGTCTTGTAGAGTTCATATCTCAATAGGTCAGAGATGCTTTATGGACATGAGGCGGACCTGCACAGTAATTTAATGTGGCTGATCAGCTGATATGGCAGATCGGCATATATATATATATATTGATCGATTGCATGGAGATTATTTTTCAGTCAGCTATATAACTAAATAAACTCTTCAATGGACTTCAATCTATGAGTATGAATACTCTGAGTTGAAAACTGCAGGGATAAAGCTGTTTGCGATGTTTCCTGAAACTGTATGTAAAAGTTTTTGTGGTGACCTATATATTCACCCCATGAAATGTCTGCAGGTGTTTATATAACTAACCACTATCTAGGTGGAATTTCTGAACTTGCCGTTTCCATTATCACTTTTGATCAATGTTATGTGAGAAGCAATGGTTGTATAAGAAGCAAAAGTTGTTTTTATTTTTATTTTTTGTGGAGGTAAAATAATAACTTCTTAAAACTTTGTATAATCAGATATATCTCAACTGTTTTCTCTTTTAAGTAAATTACTTTTAATAATAGTTTTATCATCAATTTTTAGGAAAACATTGTGTATTTGTAGTTGTTTTTTGTTTTTGCTAAAATACTGTGACCAGATATTTTTACTGTAGGTAAATAGGGAGTTGTGAAATGCAGTACAAACATTGCATTTTGTGCACCTTTGGTGCATTTTGTAGGTCCATGGCGTTTCTTTTTAAGACACAGCATGCTTTAAGGGAATCTGTCACCATTTTTTTTTACTTATTAAATCAAGCCCCTGATCCATATTCTTTTCCTCTCAGCCGTTTTTATTTCCTTATTGTAGATTTCTCAATTCGGCCGTCTATATATATGATTGTGGGGAAGACATTCTTGCTTGCACTGCTTTAACAGCAGTCAGAGAGATACTTTACAGCAGCTTCATGCACATAGGACTCTTAAGACAGATTCTGTCCCATAGACTTGGATAGGAGAGTTTTCACTGTGGAGGGAGGGGAGAGGGGGAGCTGTGACATCTCCTCTTGTGACTGGTGGATTCTGTGTTATCTGTAGACAATGGTGTCTCCTTTCAGTTTGACCCTGCTTATACTGATAATGAGCAACTGCTGAAAAGCTCTCTAAACAGAACAGGAAGTGTCAGACGATTATTAGGCCTAGTGGCCAAAGTGAAAACTGCAGGACTTAAGATTTATTAAAACAATACTGAAAGTGATATGGAAAATTAAAAAAAAATAACCAAAAATTCCTAAAAAATGTGCTTAACAAAAAAATGAGAGTTAAAAAATAAGTCATTTTTTGATGACACATTCCCTTTAAGGGGTGACATTTTTTCAAGAATTTTTCCATTGGGTGTTTTGGAGGAAAATAAATCCATATAAAAATTGTCTAAAATGAAAGGGACATTCAAAAAGCGCTTGTAAAAAAAACCCTGCATTTAAAATGTGTGGTGTTTTTTACAAGCCGAATAAGCCAAGAAAAAAAAACCTTGTGGTATGAAGTAGGAATATTACCATGAGAGGTTAAATGGGAGTGGTGGTATATTTAAACCAAAGTGTGCAGGTTGGTAACCTTTATGGGCATCAGATGATATCGGAAAGGGTAAGGTGGGGTCGTTGTAGGAGATGGTACAGCAAGATAGACACAATCCTTTGAGTTGCAAGGACATTGTTTTTGAAAGAGGTACATGTAGCTTGGCATTTAGGCCATGTTTACACGGCTTAAAATGGGCTGTATTTCGGTCCGTAATTACGCGCAGAAGTGCGCAAATTACGGGCTGAAAACGGCCCATTCATTACGGTAATCCACAGTTTTCATAGAGAACTATGGATTACGTCTCCTCTCCCTGCTCATCGAATCCGCCGGGAGGGGAGATAAGTGACATGTGAATTACTGGTAATGCCATTCAATGTGCCGGCGAAGTGCCGGCCCCCCGCTCACTCCCCCGCTCCCGTCCCGCCCCCAGCCACACTGCGTAATTGCGGGGCGTAATTACGTCCCGCAGTTAAGCCGTGTGAACATAGCCTTACAAGAAACATACAAACAAATACAATATGCATGCCACTAAGGATTTGGAGGCACAGACTTAGTTACAGTTATGGCTGGGGCTTTTGCAGTTGCTTTACAATGCAAACTTACCAAGACCATGATGTTACACAGTCTTTCTTTAGACCATTGCACCATGTGCATAAAATAATGTCCTGTCAGTATGCAGGCTCAACTAAGACTAACTTCTCGCCCACCACTCTTACAGAGTTAACTGTCCCTGACTTACCAAAAGAAATCTCTTGGCTGTCCTTGTTCCTATGGCCCAGGCTACAATCTTATAGGTCAGAGGTCTTACTATGCAGCCACACATGACTCTCAGTTTATCACTGTGGCACCACACTTGGCTTGCTGTCCCTAAAGCTAGTGATCCGGTAGCTGCTCATCACACAGGCTAGGACTCCTCTGGCGATTATCACTGCCCAACACAACACACAACATGTGTTGGGAGACCTACTACTATTATGTGACCATCGGTACTTGCTGACAATCTAGTCACCTACCCACTCACCAATCACCATCCATGACAGCCCTACCTTACTTCTTAATGGCATCATGGTGCACAAGGACAGAATTTTCTGCCACCACATTGCCAAATCATAGAAACACAGCAAAATGTAAAATAACGGAGCGTAATTACTAAAGTCCACATTTTACACCAGTAATCCATTATGGCTACTACTATAACTGTAGCATATGATTAGGTATGAAGACATAACACTGAATTTTGTGAGTCCACTAAATGGTTTAGATGACTCTAGAAAGGGCGCACAAGTGGGCAGATTTATTATAGTGTTTCTGCCTTTTCAGTTCAGATGAGGTAGGTGGGGAGAAACCACACATTGGACTCATCTCCTCCAGCCACAGTACTTCTCGCTATGCCAGGCTCAGCGTTTCAGAGTAAAACACACCTTACTATGACAAGAAAACCTGTGGCTATTTTATGCTGCCCATGGTTTAAATAGCATGAAGCAGCTGATAGGTTCTCTTTAAAATGCCAGAACATGCACCAAAAGTAAACCAAAATTCTGGCATAGAACTTTGGTGAAGAGTAAGACAAATAATAGTTGGTCTAAATGTTAGACATTTGGCATTAACCTCTGTAATAGATATGGTCAATCCTTAGACTGCCTAATCTAAGTTTAGAAAGGGAAGATCTCTCCTTAGGGAGAGCGCCTACATAGGTGTGTGGAGATTCGAAACCGCCTTTTTGCACTCCACGAAGCATCTGCATATCACAAGGCATTATGGGTAAAGGAGCTGCGAAGCTCAAGCGCCCTCTGTTGGATGTAACAAATCCTCAATTTGCTTTTGACCCACTGGGTCTTTGGAAAGCAAGAAGGGATATTTAGCCAAACCAGCATCACCCACCTGTATACAGCCGTTTCGGGGTTTTGTCCCTCGTCAGTACAGAGCAGAATGATGCTGGCTTGGCTGAGTGGGAGGCAATGAGTGGCTCAGAAAGGGAAGATCTCTCCTTAGGGAGAGCACCTATATAGGCATGTGGAGATTCGAAATTGCCTTTTTGCACTCCACGAAGCATCTGCATATCACAAGGCATTATGGGAAAGGAGCTGAGAAGCTCAAGCGCCCTCTGTTGGATGTAACAAATCCTCAATTTGCTTTTGACCCACTGGGTCTTTGGAAAGCAAGAAGGGATATTTAGCCAAGCCAGCATCACCCATCTGTAGACAGCCATTTCAGGGTTTTGCCCCTCGTCAGTACAGAGCAGAGCGATGCTGGCTTGGCTGAGTGGGAGGCATTGAGTGGCTCAGAAAGGAAAGATCTCTCCTTAGGGAAAACCCCGAAATGGCTGTCTACAGATGGGTGATGCTGGCTTGGCTAAATATCCCTTCTTGCTTTCCAAAGACCCAGTGGGTCAAAAGCAAATTGAGGATTTGTTACATCCAACAGAGGGCGCTTGAGCTTCTCAGCTCCTTTCCCATAATGCCTTGTGATACTCTAAGTTTACACTGTCTGCATTTAGACATAACCAGTAAATCTGCAATGCATTTGCAGGTATACTTAATTTCACTGCGCTTATAAGTTTATGGAAGAGATCTACCGTTCTCAGTACTGAAGACTCCATTTAATAAATTAATTTTCAGTTGTTAGTTGATTTCTCCTCTAACTGACAATAAGCATGATGGTTTCCGAGCAAGTTCATTTTATTAAGTTTAATGTTGCAATTTAAGGCCATTACAAATCTGCACGCCATTAGTCACGTATATTGAGTTTAACGAGAGACATGGTAAATTGCTGATCCCATAAATTTTTGACAATTAAATGTGTAAAGGTGACGAGACATCATGAAGGCATAAAAACATGAAAGCTATAGTGACTATTAGAAACTGTTTAGCTGTATGATTAAATAACTTCAGTGGCGGTCACAACAGCTTTTGTTTGTGATCCGTAATGTAGAACGTAGAACATGTTCTCGTTCTCTAATGGGTTTGGCAAATTGATATAGTTTAACATGCAGAAATAACACAAAGCATTTCAAAGACAAAAGAACAGCCCCAACGACACCTCCTGCTTCTGTAATCCTCAACCGTTATCTAATTCCCAAAGTACTGGTGAATCATGTTCTTGTTCCTTGTCTGCAGGCTTGCACAATTTAAGGCTTTTATAATGCATGGCACAGTCGTAGGGTAACTAAATGAATTCACATTCATGGCATTGTATAGGCAAAACACATTTGTAGATGACATGCGGCTGGCAATTGCTTCCAGGCAGGCTTCTTTGATGTATAGTAGGAAGCATTTCCTCCCTCTAGAAAACTGGATGTATCTTCACAGCAGCTGTGTGCAGGTCTGTGCCGCTCACACCTCTCGTAATGATGATGAGAAATACTTTGATAGATGTTTGCATCGACAACAAGCTGTCTACAATTACAGGCATGAGTGGGCTAATCATTTCTGTACACTGCTTAATCTAATCATTGTCAGTCCTGCTCACATGAAACACAATATGGGACTAATAGGGTAAAAGTTAACATTCTCTATATCAGTGTATGGGTTCCAAGTTCTTATCCAATCAAGGAGCCATATGTACAGAGCTTATTTGTTCTCCCTATACACAGTAAATGTACACATCCTCCCAAATATACTAATAAGTGAAAAAACTATGCAAGAGTGAGACAAATAGCTGGGTGAATGGTGAAAATACTACTTTAGACCTACTAGAACTTGTCTGGCAACCATCACCATGATCGCGTTTGCGGGATTCCATTGGTTAGACAGAGGGAGCCCCCTCCAATTGTTAACCACCAAGATGTTATACATGCTACTGACCGCGGCATTTAGAGGGTTAAGTGGCTAGACTCGATCCCAGCTAGTAGAGCCTCTGGACTCGCCCCATCTCAATGCCAATTGCTGGGAGACTTGCCAATTCTTCCAGGAGCTCGAAAGGACTTCTCTTTTTCTGGGAGTTTCCTGTAGGATCCTGGAGAATTGGCAAGTATGAATAATCTGTACATAGCTTTTTGTATATCTATCAGTCTTCACTCATTTTATAAACGCGATCCTGAAGCTGCTGCTTTCGTGCAGACCCCATGACTGCAGTTTTTCTGTATCCTGCATACCTTTCATGTGCTCATTCATATACTGTATTATCTAAGATAGTGCATAGTATAGGATTGAGTGGATTACATGTAGCCTCATTTTATATGACTTATGCATATTCACATTATATTTAGAGATGGGCGAATTGATTCTAAAGAAGTGGAATTCGTTTAGAATTTCAGGAAAACTTCAGTTCTGAACAAAGTCGAAGTTTGGGGTGACTTCTGGGAACGAAGTGTGCTTTTGATTGATAAAAGGGCTGCGAGCACATGGCGTTACAATGGAGCAAAGAACTCTGGGAGGAAGAAGGGCATAGCCTGAAATGACATGTGCAGAGATGAAGCCAATCAGAGACCGGCGGGATTCTGTGACTCACGCACTATATAAGTCCGGGCGCGACGCTGGCAGTTCACACTGTTCTCACTGTACTGATTAGGGAAGGTGCTGCCACAGCTGCTAATGATATCTCTTACTAAAGAACTCATTTTTATACAGTGATTTTTGGGGTTTTGTCACAGCTTGTCTCAGAGACTGCTTCTCTCTTACGTTCTAATTTTGATTTTGGGGGGTTTTGGGAAAACTGAAGTCAAGTGTGTGTCCAATGCAGCTGCATATACATTTTAATGCTATCTGCTCACAGCACATTGAATACCCAAAGGGTTTTATCTAAGCCTGTTCCTTTTTGTATTCATTTAAAGAAACAGCTTTTTTTTACAATCCAAATACCACTTCATTTTTGGTTGCTCAATTCTTTCGTGCAATTTACATCCAGGGGTTAATTAAGCGTTGTTCTGCTGTTGTGGTGACTAAAAGAAACCGTCTTTTTCACCGGCGAAAAAATAAATTTTTCCTGTGGGCATAATTCATAACAGAAGGTTAATTACAAGTTTTTCTCTTGTGTGTACCGAAAAATACACACCATTGTAACACGCTAAAAAACCTGGTAGTTTTTGGTTGCTCAATTCTTTTACGCAATTTACATCCAGGGGTTAATTAAGCGTTGTTCTGCTGTTGTGGTGACTAAAAGAAACCTTCTTTTTCCCCGCCACAGAAGCAATTTTGCCTGTACAAAAATTTCAATACCCAAAAGGGTTTTAATTAAGCCTGTTTTTACATTCAGTAAAATACACAGTGTTTTTAAACGACACATACAAGTAAATTTTTCCTGGCCATTTGAGGAGCGCAATTTATATCCAAGGGTTACCAAGCTTGTTACTGGGTTAATTTGGAGTCAAATATAGGGTGTGTATTTATCGTATAAAGATATCTTCATCAAACAGTGTCTGTACATTTTAGAACAAACAGTATGTCAGACAGAGAGGTGGCAGGCTCTTCACCTGCGAGTTGCAGTGGCACAAACATTCCTGGAGCAGGCCCAGGTCGCAGCACAGCAAGGGGACGTCGCAGCAGGGGTCACTCGGTGAGGCCACAACTGCCGCTGTCATCTAGCGGCCGTGTGCTGACCAGCAACCCAAGGGTTCTTGATTGGATGACTAGGTCATCCACTTCCTCCCAGATGACACTTCCTCCCAGCCAAGAGTCGGTGGGAACGTCAGACACAACCCTTAGTTGGCATGGCCCGGGAGCGGGTCAGCGGCCCTCACCTGTCCTCAACCCACCTCTGTCCCATCCAGTTCCCTCAGCCACAGATCTACTATGTGGTCTGGGCTCAGCGCCACTATATAGCGAGGATGATCAATTTGAGGAGGGCAGTCAGCAGCTACTTGGCAGCGAAGAAATGGGGCCAATATCCCCTGCTTCTTGCAGTAGGCGGCAAAGTATTTGATGTGGAGAGTGGCATGGGAGGTCATGTTGTGAGGGGTCAGCCTCTGCATACCAAGACCAGTGATGAGGAACACAGTGACGATGAAAAACAAATAGATGATGATTGTAGCCGACCGCACTTGGGAGCCGGGTGAGGCAAGGGCTTCATTATCGTCAGGAGAAGAGGGGTCAGCCTGGCGTCAGGCAGCGGCGCAGCCAGCAAGTGGGTTGTGCGGCCATGAGTCAGCAGGATAGCAGCAGTGTGAGGTCGGGAGCCAAGCGGCCACGGGGTAAAAAACCCGCTTCGCAGGTCCATGAAAGTAGCGGGACAGGGGCTCAGCGACGCAGCCGGGTAGTAGTATCACTCAGTGCGGAGCGTTGGCAGTAAAATCAGCTATCGGCGGTGTGGCAGTTCTTTGCTAAGACACCGGAGGAGCCGAATATGGGCATATGTAGAATCTGTAGGCAGAAAGTGAAGCGTTGCCAGGGATCTAACGTTGGCACCACGGCCCTGCGTCAACACATGTAGCGTCACCATCCGGTGGGGCCCAGGAAAACGTGGCTCAGATGTGGGGGTCCATCCTGCCGCCGCAGCAACGGCAGCAGCGCCCAGTGGCATGCATGCCATTGCAAACCAGTCAAGGCTCCACCACCTCTGCAGAAGGGAGCTGTTTCTCTTTGAATCATCTCCCGGTCCAGATGCTCCTGCCCCCTCGCTACTCATGGAGCCCGCAGTCGTTCAGTGAGGCGATTGCAAAGAGACACAGTATGCGTCCTACCATCGTCAGGTGCCGCAGCTGTCCGTGCTCCTGTCCATGTTGTTGGGACTGCAGTCCCGCCCTTTCCAAATGGTGGAACCTGCACCTTCAGAGAACTAATGGCTTTTGCCGAGCCGAGATGGAGAGTTCCAAGCCGTTTAAATTTTTTTTCCAAAAAGGCAGTTCCAGCACTTCATAAATATTAGAACAGAAGGTGGGCCAGTCATTTAGCTTATCGGTTTTTTCTAAGGTGTACGGCAGCGCGGACGTCTGGAGCTGTAACTACGGTCAGGGCCAGTACATGTCCTTTACGGCCCACTGGGTGAATGTGCTTCCAGCCCCGGCACACCAACAACTTGGACAGGAGACACCGCATTCTCCTCCACGTGGTCAAACTGCTGCACCTGCGCCAATGTCCGCCAACTCCAACTACACCACCACCACCAACAAACCCTACACAAGTACTGCTCCATCAAAACACATGTGTAGGGCACAGCGGTGACACGCAGTTTACACCAGGCTTGCCTCGGCGAACGAAGTCAACAAAGGGGAGGAACTGCTACGCGTCATGCAGCAAGAAATCGATGTGTGGCTTTCCCGCGGCAACTGAAAATCGGAACCATGGTGACGGACAATGGGAGTAACATGGTGTCCGCGCTGCACCGAGGAGGGATGGTCCATGTCAATCTGGTTGTTAAAAGGTTCCTGAAGTCTTCCACCGATCTTCAGAAGATTCTGAAAATGGCCAGGAAACTGTGCAGGCACTTCATCCATTCCTACAACGCCAGGAACACCGTCCTTGAGTTGCAGCGGCAGAACGGCCTCCCCCAACACACTCTGATATGCGATGTTTCCACCCGTTGGAATTCCAGCCTGCACATGTTGGACCGACTGTATGAACAGAGAAAGGCCATTAACGATTTTTTGATGATCCAGGCGGACAGGAGTACTCCCCTGTGTAACTTTGATGTCAGCCAGTGGCAGCTCATGCGTGACACCTGCCGCTTGTTGAGGCCATTCGAGGAGGCCACGTTATTTGTCAGTCGCCAGG
Organism: Phyllomedusa bahiana; assembly: GCA_025379985.1. NCBI lineage: Eukaryota > Metazoa > Chordata > Amphibia > Anura > Hylidae > Phyllomedusa > Phyllomedusa bahiana. The sequence continues at coordinate 13,731 of JAODAL010009588.1, read as the reverse complement.
ACTACGGGATGAATAACGTCATTCTATTGCTTCATGTCCTGGAACAGATGCTGAAAAATCTGTCTGGGCAGGGGACTGGAGACGTGGCGACTACATCTCGCGTCCAAACAATAGCAGCAACCACTCCACAATTAGAGATAATGCTATCTTCTGCAAATATTTATTTAGGCAATTTATAAAGCCATACCACACATAAACAGTGTATAAACATATAAATTAGATTGCACTTGCGGTTTTATATCTCCAGGCATGGAGTATCAATTGGTCAGTCCTTAGACATAGCAGGTAGCGCTCTGAGGTATGTCCATTCTCAATCCTGAGACATCCTGCTCAGGTGTGTGCAGCCGTACGTAAGGACTGACCAATTGATACTCCATGCCTGGAGATCTAAAACCGCAAGTGCAATCTAATTTATATGTTTATACATACACTGTTTATGTGTGGTATGGCTTTATAAATTGCCTAAATAAATATTTGCAGAAGATAGCATTATCTCTAATTGTGGAGTGGTTGCTGCTATTGTTTGGACATATGTTGGGTGAATAGAAGGCACCCAGTATACACTCCTATGCACGTGGTATTGGATAGAAGTCCGTGTCTATATATATTTTGTGGACTACATCTCGCGGCCACATGAGTCCAGGGTGGACTGAAATGGAGGAGGAGGAAGAGGAGGGGGACATTGGAGCAGAAGCATTGTCTGGTGAAATGAGTGGATTTTCTACCCAGGTGACAAGAGAGGAGGAGCAGGAGCAGCTGGAGGAGGTAGATGGAGATGAGGAAGACGAGGCAGATGACCCGCAAGCATCGTGGCAGTATACAGTGGAGATGGAGGCAGGGAGCCCCTCGGAGTCACTTGTGCAGATGGCCCGCAGCATGCTGATTTTGCCTGGCTAGTGGACAGCGTAAGCCCAGCATCCGGCAGAGGGATAAACTTCTGGCTCTCCACCCTATTGGACCCTCGCTACCGGTCCAAAATGGGTGCCTTTTTCCCAGATGCTGAGAGGGAGGACAAACTCAAATACTATAGGGAAATCCTCCGTAGTCAGTTGGCCGCTGTCTATGTGCGGCATCGTCCCTCCTCTGACAGGTCTGACCGGGGGGTTCCTAGCGCTCACGAAATTTACTGCCGCGGCTGCTGGAGGAAGGTGGGGGGGTAGGAGCAGTCCCAGCTCCTTTCAGCAGCAATCTAAGTTGGAGTCACTGTGAGCAGCTTCCTTCACCCGCCTGTGAGGAGGGCAGTTGCCAGCAGCAGCAGGACCTGGAGCAGTACCTAAACCCAAAACAGGTGGTGGCCTACTTGGACAGCACTCTGCCACCCCAATTAGAAGAGTCGTGGAAAACTGGGCAGCCAATGGATGTGTGGCCGCAACTTGCAGAGTTTGCAGTGGAGAAGCTGTCCTGCCCGGGCCCAAATTAGTGTGGCATCAGAGTGGGTTTTTCAGTGCGGCGGGGGGCCATCGTACCCAAGGAGATCCCGCTTGTACAGGGGAAAATGTGGAACGACTGACCTTTGTGAAGATGAATCAGGCGTGGATCGGCCAGGATTTCCACACACCAATGCCTTAAGGCGTCAGACTACATCAGCCATGACAACTCCCAAAAATGTGAGAAAAGAGTCTGGGTTCAAATTACCTGCCTCAGCCACTATTCTGATGCCGCCACCAGCCCGATGCCCCACATTTTTGCTGATAGTTTTCCTCTGCCACCAACCATCTTTAACCCGGGACTTTGGTATTGCTACCCACCTCCACACTGAGTCAATGTGCCACTCTCTGACCTCATGCTGCTGCTGCCGTCACTTCCCCGCTCTGTCATTGTGCCACTCTATGACCTCATGCTGCTGTTGCTGGTGCCGTGACATCCACACTGTGTCATTGCGCCACTCTGTGGCCTACTCCTGGGTTTTTTCCACCTCCAGAATGTCATTTTTGTCACTGTCTGACCTCATGCTGGCCTCACGTCACCTCCACTCTCTTTTTTATTGTTCCACTCTGTGGCCTACTATGTTTTGCCCCTCCAGAATGTCATTGTGCCACTGTCTGACCTCATGCTGTGCTCGCCGTGACCTCCACACTCTGTCAAATTTTGCCACTCTGTGGCCTACTACTGTTTTGCCACCTCAGAATGTCATTGTGCAACTGTCGTCCTCCCTGCTGCTGCTGCCGTGACCTCCACACTCTGTCATGTGCACTCTCTGACCCCATGCTGCTGCTGCCGTGCCTCCAACACTGTCATTGTGCCACTCTGTGGCCTACTCTGTTTTTGCACCTCCAGAATGTCATTGTGCCACTGTCTGACCTATGCTGCTGCTTTCCGTGAGCTCCCCACTTTTTCTTGTGCCACTCTGTGGCCTACTCTGTTTTTTTCCACCTCCAGAATGTCATTGTGCCACTGTCTGACCCCATGCTGCTGCTGCCGTGACCTCCACACTGTGTCATTGTGCCACTCTGTGGCCTACTCCTGTTTTTGCCAAACCCCCAGAATGTCATTGTGGGCCCCTGTCTGAAACCCCCTGCTGCTGCTGCCATGACCTCCACACGTGTCATTGTGCCACTCTGTGGCCTACTCCTGTTTTTGCACCTCCAGAATGTCATTGTGTCCCCTTTTCTGTCCTCATGTGCTGCTGCCCTGACCTCCACACTCTGTCATTGTACCACTCTGTGGCCTACTCCTGTTTTTGCCACCTCCCGAATGTCATTGTGCTACTGTCTGACCTCATTTCTGCTGCTGCCGTGACCTCCACACTGTGTCATTGTGCCCTCTGTGGCCTACTCCTGTTTTTGCCACCTCCCGAATGTCATTGTTTCCACTGTCTGACCTCATGCTGCTGCTGCCGTGACCTCCTCACTGTGTCATTGTGCCACTCTGTTGGCCTACTCCTGTTTTTTGCCACCTCCAGAATGTCATTTGTGCCACTGTCTGACCCCATGCTGCTGCTGCCAAAGACCTCCACACTGTGTCCCTTGTGCCACTCTGTGGCCTATTACTGTTTTGCCCATTCCAGAATGTCATTGTGCCACTGTCTGACCTCATGCTGCTGATGTCGTGACATCCACACTGTGTCATTGTGCCACTCTGTGGCCTACTCCTGTTTTTGCCACCTCCAGAATGTCATTGTGCTACTCTCTGTCCTCATGCTGCTGCTGCCGTGACCTCCACACTCTGTCATTGTGTCACTCTGTGGCCTACTCCTGTTTTTGCCACCTCCAGAATGTCATTGTGCCACTGTCTGACCACATGCTGATGCTGCTGCAGTGACCCCCACACTGTGTCATTGTGCCATCTGTGGCCTACTCCTGTTTTTGCCACCTCCAGAATGTCATTGTGCCACTGTCTGACCTCATGCTGCTGCTGCCGTGACCTCCACACTCTGTCATTGTGCCACTCTGTGGCCTACTACTGTTTTGCCACCTCCAGAATGTCATTGTGCCACTCTCTGTCCTCATGCTGCTGCTGCCGTGACCTCCACACTGTGTCATTGTGCCACTCTCTGACCTCATGCTGCTGCTGCCGTGACCTCCACACTGTCATTGTGCCACTCTGTGGCCTACTCCTGTTTTTGCCACCTGTCATTGTGCCACTGTCTGACCTCATGCTGCTGCTGCCGTGACCTCCACACTGTGTCATTGTGCCACTCTGTGGCCTACTCCTGTTTTTGCCACCTCCAGAATGTCATTGTGCCACTGTCTGACCCCATGCTGCTGCTGCCATGACCTCCACACTGTGTCATTGTGCCACTCTGTGGCCTAGTACTGTTTTGTCACCTCCAGAATGTCATTGTGCCACTGTCTGACCTCATGCTGCTACTGACGTGACCTCCACACTGTGTCATTGTGCCACTCTGTGGCCTACTCCTGTTTTTGCCACCTCCAGAATGTCATTGTGTCACTGTCTGTCCTCATGCTGCTGCTGCCGTGACCTCAACACTCTGTCATTGTACCACTCTGTGGCCTACTCCTGTTTTTGCCACCTCCAGAATGTCATTGTGCTACTGTCTGACCTCATGCTGCTGCTGCCGGGGACCTCCACACTGTTGTCATTGTGCCACTCTGTGGCCCACTCCTGTTTTTGCCACCTCCAGAATGTCATTGTGCCACTGTTGACCTCATGCTGCTGCTGCCGTGACCTCCACACTGTGGTCATTGTGCCACTCTGTGGCCTACTCCTGTTTTTGCCCCCTCCAGAATGTCATTGTGCCACGTTGACCCCCTGCTGCTGCTGCCATGACCTCCACACTGTGTCATTGTGCCCCTCTGTGGCCTATTACTGTTTTGCCATCTCCAGAATGTCATTGTGTGCCACTGTCTGACCTCATGCTGCTGCTGCCTGACCTCCACACTGTGTCATTGTGCCACTCTGTGGGCCCACTCCTGTTTTTGCCACCTCCAGAATGTCATTGTGTCACTGTCTGTCCTCATGCTGCTGCTGCTGTGATCCCACTCTGTCATTGTGCCATCTGTGGCCTACTCCTGTTTTTGCCACTCCAGATGTCCATTGTGCTACTGTTTTGACTCATGCTGCTGCTGCCGTGACCTCCCCACTGTGTCATTGTGCCACTCTGTGGCCTACTCCTGTTTTTGCCACCTCCAGAATGTCATTGTGCCACTGTCTGTCCTCATGCTGCTGCTGCCGTGACCTCCACACTGTGTCATTGTGCCACTCTGTGGCCTACTCCTGTTTTTGCCCCCTCCAGAATGTCTTGTGCCACTCTCTGACCTCTGCTGCGTGGCTCCCGCCGTACCTCCACACTCTGTCATATGTTGCCACCTGGCTCTCAGCTTGTTTTTTTCCACTTTCGCTGGCATGACTTTATCAGGCTACATTCCCGGTCAGTTTTTTGGTCATGTTTTGCCCTCTTAAGTGCCCAGGGAATTTTATAGTGAAGCGATTTCAAAGGGGAAGCGGCGGGCAGTCTTGTGCGTATTCATACTAAAAACACAAACATTGTATGAAGACCAAACCAAGCTCCCTGTGCATATTTAAGCATGGCACAATGTTCTACAGCACTCTGCAGGCTCTGTACAGACTGGAAATAGCTGTTTTTTAACGTGATTTGTCCTGAAGTCATTCGGACCAAAATGAATTTTGTCGGGAAATTCGGCGAAGTGACTGAATCGAATTTTTGAGAAATTCGCCCATCTCTAATTATATTCAGTAAAGATCAGGACAGTTCCAGAGGTTTTGGTTGGCATGACAAAGTTTTACTGCTAAACCTTGCTCTGTTTAGTTTTATGTCCGTGTCCTTCATATATTATATATGTTTATGGTGATTTACTTGGTGGTATGCAGACTTTCACTTCTTTACAATATATAGTTAATACTGTATCAAACACTAGACCTACATTGTGCATTTAATGCTATTCAAAAAATGTTATAAATGTTATTTAATGGCTTATTTTTGCTAGTGATGTTTTACAGATATATATCAGATATACATACTCCCCTAAAGTAGTTTTCAATATTAATTTTATTTTCTAATATAATTTTTTGTTGTGGTCTCACTAACATGAACAAGGATTGGAACAACAACAGTAAGGTTTTCTACATAAGGCATTATGTAGGTCATAGTAACAGCCAGAGGAAGTGGAAGTGCAGTGCTTAAATTTATCTTCCCTTATCTCTCTTTATACTCTTCAAATCTTTCCTGTTGGTAGTAAGTAGGTTTAAGATATATTGCTGCCTGGTGGAGAAAACCATTGCCAGTGGGCTTAGCCAGTACTCACTTTAGTTTATATATGATCAGCCAGAGTTTACTAGAGCTGAGCAATTACATTTCATTTATCTATAACTTGCTCAGTAATTTTGTGTAGAAGCTGGAATGTGACTTATACAGGTAGTTTACCCTAGTATTATATTATATGAAGATTGATTGACAGCTGTTACATCTCTGGAGAATTGAGATTGGTTGGTTTGATGGTGGTCCATTTTATTGAAGATGTCAAATGAACTCTTTTATGATGGTTGAGGAGTTGGGTGGAAGTTGAAAGTAACTTATGGTATGTTGAACTTTGTGCATTTATTTCAGTTACTTTCACTGTAGTTTGGGTTCATTTTAGGTGGAGTGAGGATGCATTTCATAGCTAAAAGTAGAGACATTGCTGAAACGCTAAGCAAAGCGGAACATAGCACAGAGGGGAGAATCTTTAGCTCCTGCAGTTATTTCTGTATATTTTTTTGGATTCTATCAAGAATGGTTCTGCTTTATGACAAAGGAGTATGTGTAAAGATGGTTGTTCTGTCCTCCCTATATGTGCAGAGCATAAGTTGACAGGCAGCTAAACTCTTTCTCAGCGAGCACTGACAAGGAGCAATGTCCGTATTTCAACTTTATTGCATAGGATAATGTAAAACTGTGGGAATATAGAAACATACACTTACTGTAGTATAACAGCAACACAAGATATGATACAAGGGAATTCAAATATATATATATATATATATATATATATATATATATATATATATATTTATATAATATATATATGTGATATATACACACACACCTATATATATATATATATATATATATATATATATAATATACATAAGATGCAGTGCACTATGAGATGAACAGAGTGCAGACATATACATGTGAGGGTTCAATGCTGTCTGCATCAAACATGGGTCTAATAACTAACTGTATACAACAGCTATTGTCGGAGAATAAAACACTATACAATGTGTAGCCCTGAATGGCAGTTTAACCTTATCAGCGATGCTAACTGTAGGTTCTGGATGGGGAGGATGGTTCTACATGTCTTCCATCTATATGTGTCTTGGATAATATGGCTGCTGATAAAGAAGACTATAATGTCATTAGGTCATGTGGTATGATTAAGGTAGCCTTTATGGGACAAACCTAACATAATGTACTTAGCTAGCAATAAACACAAATGGACACTAGATGGAGCTAGTTGTAACTAAACAGAAATACATAAGAAAGATTGCCTGGAGGCCTAACAATAGTGTTTTACTGAAAGAAGGGTGGGCTTAGGGAAGAGATGTAACTTCCTTTCTTGTCTCTCTTTTCCTCTTCCTCTCACCAGAAGAACCAAAGAAAACATTTCCCTCTCATCCATCCCATTTTAGTTGCTACTTTATAACTCTTTATTTAACTTGTATCCATACTTGTATGCATGTATTATTGTATATGTTTTTATATAGCCTCGTACATATGGCATCATGTACAATTTTATTACGTCTTTTATTAGTTTCATGATGGCATTATGTTTGGGAAGGGAAGATCTCTCCTTAAGGAGAGCACCGAACGAACGGCTTGTAGAGTTTTTGTTTTGCCTTTTCGCCCTCTACTTAGCATCTGCATATCACAAGGCATTATGGGAAAGGGGCTGAGAAGCCCACAGCACCCCAGTTGTAATAAATCCTCAATTTGCTTTTGATCCACCGAGTCTTGAGAAAGCAAAAATGATTTTTTAGCCAAGCCAGTATCTCTCATCTACAAACAACGCTGTTTCGAGATTTTTGTCCCTCTTCAGTGCAGAGTAGAGAAGATACTGGCTGGCTGTGTGGGAGGCATTGGGTAGCTCAGGTAAGTGCAATCTTCAGCTATGGTTTCCTAGCAGATTCCCTGAGCCACTTAAAGGAGTTGTCTCCCTACAGAGTTTTCACAGAATGCATGAATGAAATACTCTGTCACTTCCTGGTTCAGACTGACTCATTTGCATACAGCTCCATGCTCCCTGCTTTCAGTTGCTAATTAGATCAGATTAGCTAAGCAGCTTTTCAAACTGCTCTCAGAAGGCTTTATCTGATCCCCAAAACAAAAGCCCTAATTACAGTTCTGTTTATTTTACATAAATCAAGCTTTTTACTGCTCAGCAGCATGGACACTGCCATGACCTGTGTGATGACCTCACTCACTGTTATCTCATTGAACAAACAGCAGGGGGAGAATTGTTTACAGGTCAGTTACTGAGGGAACTGAAATAGCCAGGGAGGTCATAAATTCACTTGTATCTCCTTAGGGAAAACAGAGGAATATATTTGGAAAATGTCTTTATTTTGTGTTCCCTACAATTTGAAAGCTATTCTTTGTAGCGAGACAACCACTTTAAGACATTTATCACCTATCCACAGGGTAGTTAATAAATGTCTGATTGTTGGCGGTACTGATGCTGGAAACTCACGGATAGCTAAGAAATCGTCCAAGACTCCCTGTCTTTCCCAGCTATACAACGAGGAAGAATTTGAACAAAGTAGCAGTCGAATATGCGCAGTGCTGCTCCATTCAAAGTCTATGGCAGTGACGGAGTTCCCCAAGAGCAGCGCTCATTTATCCTTGTCACTCCAATGGACTTTGAATGGAGCAGCAGTGTTTGATGACTGCTCCTTTCAAAGCAATCCTCGTTGTGCAATGAGTGAGGATTGGGAGTCAAGGATCCCATTTATGTGATTAGTAGGATCCCAGCAGTGGGAACCCCAATGATCAGACATTTATCACCTATGCTGTGGATAGGTAATAAATACCTTACATGGCACAACCTGTTCAATGTTCGCCTCCTCTCAGCTGTGTGTGACAGTTCTAGAGTCCAATCAGGAGAGAACTAGAGCTGTTAGAGCTGAGAGAGGGTCAGGGGAGGACTTCAATACTGCAAACTCTTGACACTTAACAAGAAGGCCTCACCTCATGTGCACTTGTGAAAGCAGCTTCTAGAACATCCAAGCAAATTATTCTCAGTTATACACGACACAAGATCATAAGCTAAGATATGTTTGTGCTTCTCTCACCATCCTCCATCTAGTGCTATAAGTTTAAGTTTTATACTCATAACCATGAAAAATGTGAGTCAGTTTGTCAACTCTATGTAAGAAAGTGTTTCATGTGACATCAGTCTTATTTTGTAAGAGCTGTATACATATCACAGGCTTCATTCAATCTAGACTGAGCACTGATCTCAGCTTTCTATGAACGGCACAGAATTCCCTTCTATGCAGGAGAGGCAGGGATCGACACGCAATTGTGTTGTTTCCTGCTTATATAAGCCCTGCAGTGTTATTCTGTTTCTTCTGGCTGTGCAGAGTGAAAATGTGCCGGTCCCTTACTTTGAGTGAAAGGCAGGAATGCAAGCTCCGTGAATACTGCCGACCGGGGTCTGAACAGAATTAAATGACTCTCAGCTATGTTAAATGCAAGGGAGGGATCCGACCATCACTGGGAAAACAGTGTAAAAAAGAAACAGAAGATAAGGAAAACTGTGAATACAAGACAGTTTTGCTAATGACATCTAATTGCAAAGTTGTTTGTTTTTACTGTCCCCTTATTCTGAAGACCATTAAATGAAATGATACAACCTCTTTAAGTGCTTAAGTACTAGGCATTACAAATATTTTACAGTAGACTAACAGAAGATGTTAAGCGTCTTGTTGGTTAGAAAACCCCTTTAAGCATTCTGGTGGTGAACAGGCTGAGTTTTGAAAGTGGACAGTCTTAAAGATGTTTATATAGCAGTCATCCATTTTCTTGTACTCCTGTGCTTGACTAAAAACACTAAACCAAAAACAATTAAATTGGCGGGTGGACCAGGAGTCGTAGTCAGATATGCTCCCCATATTAGACCATGTTTACACGGGACTGGTTTACACTCGGATGTTTAAGTGGATTCAGCACTTAGAATCCACAAAAATCTGATTGTAAAATTATGCCCACAGACCTCAATAGAAAATCCAAGGTATAGTCTACACAGCTCAGATTTTCTGAGGTTGGATTTCAAAACCGTTGATTTTGAAAAAAAGAACATGTATAATCCCCCGGAAGACTGTAGATTGTAGTACTTTCTTTTGAATAGGGAACCCGAAAATCGCGTAAAAAAAGCTGCAACAAAAAACAGAAAAAAAGCGAAAACCGTAGATGCCATGTAGATGTAGCCTTTAGCTCATGTAAAATTTTCCTGCATTTGTAACAGAATATTTTCTTCATTGGAATTTATAGCAGTGAATGGACAGAAGAAATAAATGTATATATTTGCTTTATCCCAGGGCTGTAATTAATTTAAACAAGTGAGTTTTGATTTTTTTTCCTGGAGAATGCAATATGCATAGAGTTATCTTGTTCTGCAGTTCAATCATTGCTGTAGGCCATGCAAGCAGATTGCATTTATTTATTATAGCAGTGCAATGTATTTCACCCAATATGTTAAATCAATTTCTTTGCATTTGACATTTAGATATCTACTCTCTAGGTAAGACTTAGAGTTATCTATTAAAATAAGAATTAGAAGGAATCTAACCAATAAAAGATATGCTCCACTTTATGGAGCAATATTCTCAGGGCTCCTTTGGATCATTTTGGAAAGTTCACACGCAAATTGGAAACAAGTTTACAGGAAAGTTATTGCTCTGAAGAAAAAATAACAATAGACATAAAATAAGCTCTGTGGCAGTAATATTTCTTTACCTTTGTGCTTGTTCTTTTTGTTTTTGAAGATTTTTTGAGTATATTTTCTTTCTCTATGTCTCATTACCAAGACTTATAGAAAAACAAATCATTTTGGTTTGTTATCTGGACAGAGGACACTGTCTATCTGTAAATCAGGTACACATCATTGACGCTTTCTGGGCGACATGTATGAATTCGAATGCGTACTATTTTTTAACTTGGCGCCGACACCACAGTTCTAAATAGATATAGAAGAGTATGGAATGCGACAGATTTTTGCCGCATTACATAGAGCTTAATACGCCAAGTTTGGCGCATTACACTCTATGCCCATACAAAGTTTGGCGCATTAAGCTCTATGTAATGAGTCAAAAATCTTCATACTGTCGTATTCTACACTCTTCTATCTATTTAGAACTGGAGTGTCGGCGCCAAGTAAAAGAAAAGTACGCATTCGAATTCATACATACCGCCCTCTATATTTACATGGCATGCGAAATCCCACCAACAAAAATTGTTTGCCATATTATAAATTTGCATTATAGAGAATTTTCAGGCATTTCAACATTGTATGTTTTTACTAAAAGAAATGTCAACTAGCTAAAAACTGTACAATAAACAAAATTACAGTTCTGACAATTAACATTTTTCTGTCACTCATTAAACACACAAGGCAACATGTATGAAAGTTGGCACTGACAGGCCAGTTCTAAATAGCTATAAGGCAGTGTAGAATGTGCCACAATGTATGAACCTGTTCTTCTGCAGGTCATACATACAGGCGCAGTGTAGTGCCAATACGACAAGTCTGGCTCAGGCACCACCTTTAACTTGGTCTGGCTTTTCTAACTGTTCTGCGCCTAAATTTGGCACACAACTCCAGGCACGTTTAAGGAAGGCAATCAAATTTCATGTTAGACCATTCGTATTAATTTACATCAGTGTAGTCTGTCTGCTAGATGACCTGACCACGCCACTAGGCACAGGCATCCTCATCTTTCATAAGCCAGGTGCATCTACGCTGGATGAGGAAACAGTGGTCCTCAGTGCCTGTTCAGTGATGAAAGTCAATTCATGATGGCCGCCAATAATACTGTAGACATCAAGGAGAGCGCTATGCATCAGCCACTGTTCATCAGTAAAGCTTTTGGTGGTGGTGGTGTTACAGTGTTAGCAGGTGTGTCTAGTCAATACAGACGGGGCGTAGCTACAGGGGGTGCAGCGGTAGCAGTCGCTACCGGGCCCTGCAGCCTCAGGGGGCCCAAAAGCCCTTCTGCCACATAAGAAGACACCAGTATTTAAATGGCGCATAGTAATTGGAGGGGCCCCATTTCACTTTTTGCACTGGGGCCGAAGAGCTTGAAGTTACGCCTCTGAATATAGAACTGCCCTACACTTTGTGAATGGTCCAGTGACAAGCCTCTACAACTTGAATAACATCATTAATCCAGTCATTGTGCCTATGCATGAACAACAAAGGGCTAATTTTATCTTCACGGCTGACAATGTTCCAACTCATTGAGGTTGCATCATTAGGGAACGGCTGTTGGAGACCGGGGTACCTCAAATGAAGTGGCCTGCAGACCTGAACCCCCTAGAAAACCTGTGGGATCAGCTGAGTCACCGTATAGCAGCTCTTAACTCTGTACCCAAGAAGAGTGGGTTGCCATGCCACAGCAGTCAATAACTCGACTTGTGAACAGCATGAAACATTGTTGTCAAGCTGTAATAGATGATCAAGGCCACAGGACATGTTATTGAGACATTTACATTTTTTGATGGTGTATACTTGCCACTAATTTTGTTTCATGAAATTGTTTGAGATCAGAAAATTTATATTATGGCTATGTTTACATGGCTTAAACTGGGACGTATTTCGGCCCGTATTTCGCGGTGTACTGCACTAAATACGGGGCGAGATACATCCCAGTCATTACGTTAATCCACAGTTCTCATAGACAACTATGGATTACGTCTCCTCTCCCCGCTCGCAAAATATGCTGCGGGGGGAGATAAGTGACATGTCAATTACTAGCGGCGAAAACGCGTTGCTAGTAATGAATGTCTCATTGCGGGAGTCGGCGAGAGCTCCCGTAGTCCCGGCGTAATTTCGGGGCGTAATTACGTCCCGCAATTATGCTGTGTGAACCCTGCCTAAATGCAACGACTTAAATGGCTACAGGATAAAATATCACTGTAGCATAACATTTTTATGTTTTCCATAAATTTCAATCAAAGGCCAAATATTACTTTTTGTGAGCAGTGTGCTTCATGAAGTTTTCAAGAGCTTTTCAAGACATATATGTTGAATGCGCAATATTACAGTCTATGAATCTGATAAACAGATAACTAAAAGTAGCATCTATTACCCAAACATTGTAATGGTATCCATTTAACCTATACATCACTAAAAAGCCCACAAGCATTTTTGTAGCATTTTTTTTTTTATTCATACATTGTGGTGTTAATTGTGGCGTTATTACAGAAAAGCCTATGGGAAAATGCCTAAAATTGCTACACATAGAGCAGGATGCATTTTTTTTAATAAAGAAACTATGATCCCAAAAATGTAGAAAAAGTATCATATTTTATGGACTATAAGATGCACTTTTTCCCCTCAAATATGGGGAAAATAGTTCGAATGCACTATTTCAAGCTGGCAGGAGGTTGAAGAGGAGTGATGCTTCAGGAAGCCGTCAGCAGTATTTATGGGGTTAAATCCTGCAGCATAACTCCTCTCCAGACTCCTTCTGGCCTGAGAGAGCGCTGTACAGTGGCAGCATGCGACTGATCAGTACAGCTGGTAGTCACCGCTAACAGCAGGGATGGAGCCTGCTCCGTTTCTGCTGTTAACACTTTAGACTCTGTAGCGATCGCAGTCGCAGTGTCTAGCTGAATGAGGAGCAGTGCTGTGTACCACTCCTCTTTCTGGTCACCTCCCCCCTACAATGTAAAGGCAGGGGTGTGGGATCAGTTGCCATGACAGCAGGATGCTGCAGGCAGGCTTCCTGCTGCCTTGTATGTACACCTGTTACAGTGTAATAGGTAATGAATGTATGAATGAGTGAAAATCCTATATACAGCAGTACAATAGTACTGCTGTATATAGGACAAGGCATTCTATCTTCTAGTGGTCAAGTACCCTAGGGGAAAGATTTAAATAAAAAAATGTATATTAAAGTTTAAATCATTTACGTTTGCCTTTTTACAAATAAAAAAATAAAAAGTTAAACATAATTTCTTATCGCCATGTCTGTAAAAGTCCCATTTTTTAAACTATAACATCATCCCATACGCTGTACAGCATAGAAGAAAAAAATTGCAAACGCCAA